>JABUQX010038423.1:0-42500 GCA_015478945.1 Trachelipus rathkii
ATTGTCATTTCTGAAATCATTAATATAGTCAATGCTTTAAGTCCGTTTATGAATTTCCTTCAACTCATTCAGATTTATCTTAAGTACTTTTATTATAAAAATTCTTTTATCAAACCTCGACAATAAATATTCCGCGCAACATCCGCAGGGTCAAAGACGGATTGCGTATTACTTTTAATAATGTGCGGCATTACACTAGCGGGAATGACAGGTATGTTAACTGTATCATCTTCAATATTAATATATTAGTATATATATAATATATTATAATATATATATATTATATATATAATATATATATTATATATTATATATATATTAATATTATATATGATAATAAAATAAAATATATACTATTACTAGTTTTATATTAAATATTATAATATAAATAATAACTATAATTATATATATTATAAACTTATATATAATATACTTAATCTGAATTTATCCCTCCCCTATAGGAGTGAGGCTTGATTTCTACTTTCCTTCTCCTCGAAATGCCCTCGATGGACAAATTAAATATATAAAATAGTTAGCATACAGCTTATTTTAGTATCTTTTCTCTATTTTTTTGGGAGTAAAACATTTTTAAATATCCGGTAGATTTTCCCAATAAACCACGGGTGACCTCCATCACAAGGTATACCCCATGCTCTATACTTATATACTTATAATTTATAAATACAATAATTATAATATATATATATATATTATATATATATATAATATATATAATAATATATTATATATATATATTAATATATAGTATATATATAAATATATACTCTAAATTATTATTTTATGTAATTATATATAATTAATTATAGTATATATATAATCGTATATATAATATTATATATATATTACCTTAATATAATATATTATATATATATATATCATAAATATCACTGTAAAAATAATACATAATATTATATTGATATATATATATCATATAAGTATTATATATTTAATATATTCTATTATATTATATATATATATTATATATAAGAATATATATATATAGTATTTATATTATATTAAAATATAATATATATTTATAATATATCTATATATATATATATAATATATATATATATATATATATTATATATATATATAGTATATATATAATAATATATATCTTATTATATATATATATATAAATATATATATAATATATATATATATTAATTATTATATTATATAATATATTATTATATTAGATAATTATTATATAGATAATAATAATTATATATATATATATAATATATAAATATATATATATATATATGATTTGATATATATATATATTATGATATATATATGTATTTCATATATATTAGATCTATATAATAAAATTTCGATTATGCAATATTGGCTACACACGAGTGCCCTATGCGCCTAAGGCGCACTATCAATTTGTAGGCCGCAAAGGCGATAGGCGCAACAATTGTTAAAAAGGCGACTAAGCAAAGGCGCACAGCCCAATTCTTCGTCCGTATGAGCCCGCGCCTATGACCCCAATATTGGCACAACCCAGACATTTATTTATTTTTGACCCCTTAAAAGCAGATTGAGGAACTATAAAAGGAACGGTGGCCAAACTAGTATCCCTTCTTAAAACCCCCAGTGTAAAAATTTCAGATAAATTATAATATATATATATATATATATATATATATATATATATTTTATATAACTATATATATATAAATGACGATAATATATTTGTTATATATAGTTTTAAGTATAATTCTATAGATATATATAATTAGAATACAGTATTTTAGTATAACATTGATAAATAAATTATATAATATATTATTTATAGTTTTATATAATTATATAATCAAAAATAATAATTTTCATATATATATTATATTAAGTATATATATATATATATATAGTATTATAGTATAATATAATAACTATTTTTATAGTATATTTTATATAATATAATAATATAAAATATATAATTATATATATTAAACTATTTATAATATATATATAATATATTATATATATATATAAATGTATATATATACTATACTATACTATAAAATATTATTATTATAATATATGATATATATATATTATATATATAGTATATATGCATATATTAATATTAATATATATATATATAGTGTTTTATTTATATCTATAATTTATATATATATAATATAATAATATTTATTCATATTATACTAATATATATATATTATATATATATGCTAATATATATATTATACTAATAATTTATTATATATAAATATAATAAATATATCTCTTATATATAATATTAATAATATAGTATATTAATGAATAGTATATATTTATTATTATATATATACTAAATTAATATGTGACCCCAAAGTCAAATATTCTTCTATTTAAATACAAATAAAATTGACTAATTATGGCTCTGAAATTTTCAACTTCTTCAGCGCTCGCGCTGAACCTCCTGGGGGAAACATGGACCCACAAGGACATGGAGGGGGAAGAGGACGTGTAGATATTAGTTTTTGGTGTTTTTGGAGGTGTTTTTTTATTACAAAAATTATTGGATATAAATTGTGGTTTTTCTTCCTTATAAAACCATGCTTTTATTATCGCACTAAAGTGTTATACTTTGCTCAAAAAAAATTTATTCGAACATCTCATCCGGGACCAGCGAAAAGTCGCAGGCAGCAAAGGCGCATAGGACGCATAGGCGCTAGGCTGTATTGATGTGACAAAAATTCATAGGCGCATAGGCGCTAGGCGCCACTAGGTCCGCCTGTCATATAGGACACATAGGGCGCAGAGCCGGCACTCAAAATATTTTTTAGGCGCGCCCCAGCTCTTGACTTATATATATATATTATATATATATATAGGTTATTATTATATATATAATGCTATATATATATTTACTTATTTTTATATATAATATATAATTTATAATGATGACATTTTTAATATTATGATAAATAATATTAAATAATATATATATAATTAATAGTACGTTCTATATTGAATAATTTCTCAATACTAATTTCAAAATAAGCATAAACTTTGCCATACATAGATAAAATAGTAAATATAAATAGTATATACTATGATATTAATTATTATGATATATATAAATTATTATAATTATAAATATTATAATATAATATATAGGTATATTAAATAATTCTCTCATATTTATGTAGTAATATATTATATATATATATATATATATAATATATAATATATAATAATAATAATATAGCTATATATATATATTATATATATAATATATAGTCACTATATAATAGTATATATAATATATATAGTAAATATAATCCATAATTATATATATATATATATATATATATATATTATATTATATATAATATATACTCTATATATAATATAATGTATATATTATATATATATATATATAATAATATATAGAAGATATAGCCTATAAGTATAGATCCTATTATATATATATATACCTTTCGTTTTATAATATTTTAATTAATAAAGTAAATAGAAAAAATAAAGAAAAAAGATTTTTTTTTAAATTTAATTATAGATTTAACCTTAATATCAAATTTAAATACATTAAAACAACACACAGTCTAATTTTATTATTAAGTGCTATATATATTATTATATATATATATAATATATATCACTGTCTCGCGATTATATATATAATATATATATATAATAGTTTAATATATATATATATATATAATTTGAAGATAAAATTTTATTTTTATATATACAAGCGCCTGATGTATAATATTATATAATATAGTATATATATCTTATAATAATATATATAACTTATTATATAAAAGATCATAGATTATATATATATATATACTATGTAATTTATAATATAGTATATATATATATATAGTATACATATGTATATTATTATCTAATATTTATATATTTATATATATTATTATATTTATATTTATATATATATATATATATATATATATTATTAGATAGATATAGTAGTATATATATATAATATATACTATAGTATATATAATATGATTAATATATAATATATATATATAATGGTACATATATAATATATATATAATATATATATATATATATATATTATATATATATACATGTATATATATATATATATATAGTATAACGGCTATAATATATATATGTGTATATTATTATATATATATATATTATATATATATATATATATATAATATATATCTATATATAATATAATAATTATATATATATATATTATTCATATATATATATATTGTGTGTATATATATATATATTTATTTATTTGGATTTGCTGTTCCTAACTTCAATTTCTTCCTATTATTATTATTATTATTATTATTATTATTATTATTATTATAATTATTATATTATTATTATTATTATTAATTTCTTATTATATTATTAATCAAGTAATATATTAATTTGATTGATTTTATTATTATTATTATTGAGTTTATATTATTATTATTATATTATTATTAATATGTATTATTATTATTATGTATTGCTCGTCGTATTTTCGCCTTTTTAATTTTATATTCTCCACATATTTTTCTTTTCCTTCTCTTTATTATTATTATTATTGTTATTATTATTATTATTATCATTATTATTATTATTATTATATATTATATTATTATTATTATTATTATATTATATTAATTATTAGTATTATTATATTATTATAGTATTAATTATTATTATTTATTCTATTATTATTATTATTATTTCTCCTGAGTCAATCTCTTGTGTTCTGGGTAATGTCCGTCCGTGGTCGTTTACTTTCCAAAAAAAAAAAGTTATAAGGTTTTAAAACGTTATTTCGAATTTTTCTTTCTCCTTACTTGAACATGAGGCTGCGTTTTCTATTCAACATAGAAAAACGCAAAGAGAAACATCAATTTTGATAAATTATTCAATTGATATAAACAAATGAACTAACACACACACACACACGTCTACACACTCAAACATACGCGCGCTCACACACCCCACACACTATATATATATATATATATAATATATATTAATATATTATATATATATATCATATCGAATTTATCCATATATATATACTATATATATATATATATATTATAGCTATATATGATATATATTATATAATCGAAGTGATATATGAGGGATAAAATATACCTATTATGACATCAAACAAAAACATCGTGACCCTTGAATAATATGTATAATATACTTCATAATATATATTATACTAATTATTTATTATATATTATATATATATTAATATATTATATATTATTATATATTATCTTATAATATTTATATTAATCATATATATATTATTTTATATATATATATTATATATATTATAATAAAGATACCCTTTACTTTCATATTTTAAATATTTTATTAAAAATATTTTGTACTTTATTTTTGGTTTAGAATTTGAAATTGGTAGTTCATTTTTTGTGATTCTTTTTGAAAGGGTATTAATGATTGGGTTATATTGATATTATTAGTAGTTATTTAACAAGTATTTTTGGCGCTAGTTTTTACAAATGTAATATTTTTAATTATTATTATTTTATATTATTATATTATTATTTATTACTATTTTTATTATTATTATTATTATTATTATTATTATTATATTTTATTATTAATTATTATTTATATTTATAACTTATATTTGGATATACAGACCAGTAAAACCGAGATACGAAAAGAACTCATCGGTACTGAGCTTCCAATTATACCGTGCAGACGGTTAGAACAGCGGTGTACCAAGTATTTCTCTCAGGCGTTTTAACAGGAGAAAGGTATCTCCTCGACACTGATATGGTTTGTAGAGGTCAGATATTCTCTATCATTGACTCAATACTAATTAGAGAGTTGTTGATCGGAGTGTGCAGAAATTGCGACGAACCAAAATAGAACAGGCGGGGGAGAAACACTACGTATATAATTTCCGGTGCATTTGGGTTTGTCATTGGCCGACGTAAGGAAAGAAAGAACATTTGGCCTATGTGTGATACGCCGCACCGACGGTATAGCTATGTAGATCAGCTCCCAGAAACGCGAGCCATCCATTATCGTTCGAATCCCGCTCGAATAGCACGGATTAGTAAGAGATTCTGGACAATGTAGTACCATCAATTGGTCCAATATTTATATAATATATTTTAAAATGGTAACTCAATGGTTCTCCGTAACCTAAACTTGTACTTAGCGTTTTTTCTCGGGGCGAAATAGAAACAGCAAACAGCTGTAACAGTAGCACTATATACACATAAAACCTCCACGTTATTGAAGCGTCTTCATTTTGGGTCGACGTGGCGACTCCCGAGAGAAACACGTGAGTCTTCGGGGAATGTTATTTTACGGAGCAATCACAGTTAGTTAGTTAAAAACTCTCTTATATTCAGTGCACACCCAGCTGGGTGAGTTATCCAATCTCGAGTTACTCTATACACCGCTGACGAGAGTATGAAGAGATATAGAGCTGGCTCGGCGGTGACTTCCTATTCATCGGAAATTCCGAGGTCAGGGTATGGGCCTTTGAGTACTCAGCATTTATGGCGATGAGAAAACCGAGTGCTGTGTCTTCCTCAAGATAGCCAATAAACAGATCCAGAAAGGCGTCTATCTTCTCTAGAGAAGGGACGTGGATGGCCTAGTGATTTAGAGTCATGCCAGGGTTCCGAGGGTATAGTAACTTACCTGCAAACGCGCGTGACCAGGATCCAGAACTGCCTCAAGGGACACTAGTCACGCCTCGCTATAAGAACGAAGCTGTATAAAAGAATTCTTATCTCCTAAGTCCTTGACCGGATCAAAAACCGCTAAAAGTTTATAATTACTGTTGGTGAATATTGAAAACTTTCTTGTGTGATTAGTGGTGTGTGTGAAAGTGATGTGGGTGTGTGTCGTTGAGTGTGGATAAAGCTCTCGTCTGCTGTTCACTCAGCGACGCGGAGGCCAGCGTTCGTATCCTGCTGAGGGAGATTATGTAAGATGTCGTGCGCTGGTGTGTTGGTGTTAGTGTCAGTTTAATACTGTGTTGTTGTCTTCGTATGTAAGATTTGAAGAGTGAGAATTGAAGAGAGACGAGTATATAAATAAATGAAAATTGGAATATGATAGGAAGAAAGATATATTTCATTAGAAGAATGAGAAAATGAGGTCAACAGAGAAGATTTTACTCTTCGGTCAGAGGGAGGAAGACGAGGAGTATCGAGAAGGAAGCGTAATCTGGAAATACTCTCTGCTCTTTTAGTCCTTGGGTGAAAGTTTTATACTGGATACAAATACCTGGTAAATGAAGTAATAGACTCTAATTTTCCCACCACTTAGGCCCCATAGGCTCAAACAAGATACATCCCAAATAAAATCCCTTTCAAACATTCAAGGGAACGCGTGGTGCACATTTTACACCCGTATGTTGTTCTCCGTATAGAGAGCACCCGTCGCTCGCCTATGTGTCCTCCTCCTCCACTAAAATGGCGGCTGAGTACTCAAAAAGCCTGGGCCCCCAATAAGTTTTTGGGTGTCTAAAATTTACCGACAAATGAGACTAGTTAAATGAAATTCCAATATTTGTTTTATATATACCATAATATCTTCGGGGAAAGTCGAAGCCTAAAACCTTGGTCCTTAAACATACTTCTATAAATGAGCCTCTTTTATCGTATTTATTCTTTAAATTTCACATAACAAACTTTAGAGACTTCTTAAAAGCTTAAGCAGATTTTTATGCGGCCTACATATTGGTTACTCAATGCACCCGTGTTTGAATATCTCTATTTGATAATTCTTTAAATAAAAAAATGTAGTCCCTTTAGTTTTAGTTAGGTTTTAGTTAGGTTTGAAAATAATCAATGTTTTTCATTGAAATGACACACTTTCAAACCCTAGCAGAAAAGCGGGAACCTATATGTTTAAAAGGTACGTTGAGTTACATTAAATTGAACGATTAATTTAATGAAAAAATATATCAAAAGATATATGAATATATATACCAACTATATTTTCTTATATTAAGGATTGTTGTTAGAATATATCAATTTTTATGATAAAATAATATTTAACAATTTAAAATTAAAAGAAAATACGACTTTTCCAAAAACATTTAACACGAATAACAATAGAACTTAAAAATAGTTAGTGATTTTTTCCTAATTATTATACAACAATTGTAAAAATTCATTTAGTAAATCATATTCTTAAAATTGCGTGTATTTTTAAAACTTAAATGATATTTTAGCATTTGAACAAAAACAAGAGTATTGAAAATGGGAATTTCAATATAAGAAATAAAAGTGAAAATTCTGTTCAATCTTCCTTAGGTGAGCTTAACACTATTTTGAAAGGGGCTAATGGGAGTTCAACAGTTGTGTTCATATATTCAAACTCTAATAAATAATATACAAATGATAGATTTGAAAAAAAATATTAGTTAATAAAAAATTTTTTAACTTCTGAAAAAATTGTAACCATCTTTTTCTATAATATTTATCTCCACCCACTTACATCAATTATAATAACCTATAAGAAACTTCTTAATAAATGTACTCAGATTTTTCCTTAAATTTCAACATTTAGCCAATTATTATAATATCCAATTGTTTAAATTTAAAAGCCATAAGAGTATTGATAAAAATGGTGAAAAGAGCAAAAAACAAAAACGTAATGTACTTTAATAATTGACAATTTCAAATGATCATATAAAAAGCGAATTTATTAAGTTTTAGGTGTCTTTAAATTGACTATTTTTAATGAAATTTCAATTAAATTTGTTTTTATATTAACCATTAATATTCATTTAAGGAGGGAAAAAACCTGTTTTAAATAATACAATTATTTTTAATTAGTACTTTTTACCTTTTATTAAATCATTTCTCATGATCAAAATGTAATTTAAATACAGTAAAAAATATTAGTTGTAGGAGATATCAAACATTTTGATAAATTTTTATTTACATTTTTGAGCTCCACGTGAATGTTTATTTTAACGTAAGTTGAATTTATAAAATTAAGGGGCATATTGATAAAAATAAATGGTTAGTCATGAAATTTGCTCAATCAAAATAATAGCAGAAAAGCGAATTTGTTTAATAGTTTTAGGTGTCTAAATTGACGTTTTTAATAATTTAAATTATCAAATTATATGTTTTTATAATATTTTTCGAAAAATTATAAATATTCAATTGGGTTAATATGTTGACAAAATATCCTGAATTTTATATATATGTAAATTTTAAAGTCTTAGATAAGATTTATAAGATTTTTAACTTTAGGTGACTTAATAATATACATAACAATTAGAACTCTAAAAGTACGATTTTTTAAATAAATTTACTAACATTTGAAATTATTTTAGGTATAATCTTAAAGTGTAAGTTATAACGTATTGAATTTATATATAATTTATATATATATATATATTATATATTATATATAATATAATTATATTTATATATATATTATATAATTATACTATATAATAGTATTACTCAACCACCTTTTGCGAGAATGACCTGCTCTCCCCTCTTAATAAAAGTCTATTGAAAAACCTAATTTTTTAGAATGGTCATGAAATGTTGTCTAGGATTCGCCATTCTCCAATTAATTATAGTATTACTTGTCATAACTAGTAATTAAAGTTAATATTTATGTGTGGATTCGAAATAGATTGCATATTATTAATATGACGATAATGCACAACACAGAATATGATTTTAATTTCCTCAGATTATCATAGAATTCAGCTCACCTTACTCACTCATAGAAGAATGATTTTTAAAAACCAATAAGGAATATAATATATATGATATAATATGGATATTGTATATTATGCAGTCTTATTATAACAATAAATGATATAAAATTATATGAATCTATACTGCCATTTAAGATATAGTTAACAATTTTATAATTAATTGTGAGCAGTTATCTGAAGACATACAAAATTATTTTTAAACGTATTTATGTGGAGTTTGGATTTTTTCTACTAATCTTGATTCCTAGAATTAGGTTAGAAATCTGCTGAATAATGTTTGGGGACAGTTTAGTAAATTATTTCTTATCTGATGACATGTTTTTTTAAGTTTATTACAAACGAATGTGGGACCAGAAAAAAACTACGGTCTCTTAAATTTTCTTGTAACGGGTCTGATTTTGACTTTTTAAAATTTCTAGCTTCACTCCATTCTAAAAATATTTCGTTTCTTGATCTGATCTACTTAGATTTCACTCTCAAAATGGCGAAAAGTTAAACCAAGATTCAACAATAGACAAAAAGGAACAATTCCAAATGGAGGAAAAGAATAAGTGAAAGAACATGCCTTTGTGCTCTCAATTTTTAATATATTTTATAAAAAGGGTGTCCTGTAAGACAGAAGTTATTTTTCTAGCCATGTTTAATGTCAAAAAACATGAAGCATCTCAGAGACATTTTGAATGTACCCTAATTATTGGTCTTGCAATATTCACTAACTCAAATATAATATATAAATATATATTATTATATATATATAATATATATATTATATATATAATATAATTATATATAGTATTTATATATATATATATATATAATATATATTATATATAATATTATAATAAAATTTGCAAACACCTAACTCCTATCCCATGAATTTTTGGAGGGGTACTAACTACGCAGTAGGGGGAATTGAAATATATATTATTTTCCTAGCCACGAGGTATTACAGGTGAGATATCGAAGGTTATAGCAAGTCCTGCTTTGCTCAAGCATCCTGGAAATCGCCCCCGTGGACTTGCGTTACGAATCAAGAGGGTCTTTGCTAGAAGAGACAGGAGGCTGTGTGATTTGGTTTATAATAGATGATTTGATCGTTGGCCGCTTGTGTGCGATAGTTGGCAATTTATTTTATTTTATTTTTTTATGTATGTGCGCAGTTATCTGAGCTAGTTAATTCACTTCGCCGTAAACGTAATTTAATATTACGAAAAGTCCTATGACGTAAATTTTTTTTGTCCGTTCAGTAGAGACCGAGATTCGAACCATGCTCCGAGAGGGACGGAAACCAGAAAACTACATCATTAGCGAGAGAAGACTCGTTGATTCTAAGCCACCCGTAGATCAAATATATAGATAGATTATATATACTAATATATATATTATATATATATAAAATATAATATTTATATATATTTATAATATTTATATATATATATATATATATTATATATATAGTATATATATATATATATTTATATATAATATATATATATATATATATATATTACAAAATTTCGAATGTAAAGAGCCACATGAAACACACAAACACTAGTCCAAAATTACAACAGGATTGGTCAATACCATGCATTTAAATAGAATATAATCAAAGACTGATGAGAGGAACATGGATTAAAGCATATTCCTCCAGACTGTACCATTACGGTTAGATGAATGAAAGAGCATGGCAATTAAGTTAATGGTGAGGTGAAATGAAGAAAAACGAAACTATGTTTAAAGGCAAGCCATTCGGGCTCTTCTCAAAGGAAGCTTCATGCGACTATAAAGGTCAGAATAGCTGTGTTTGTAATTCAATAGTTTGATTTCTATAGAGAACTTAGAAGAACTGATTAAGGATAAAGTCTTTACACACCCAACTTCAATTAGCAATGTCACCTCCAAAAAGTGGAACGACACCCAAACAAAAGGCAACTATCGTAGAAGCATATTTTGTAACAGAAACAATGTTGCCACTCCGAAATATCGAAAGAAAAAAAACACCAAGAACATTAAAGAGAGAGGAAGGTTTGAGATATACTTTTCAAAATATATTTTACCTACATGGAATGATTGGTCATATATATATATATATATAATTATCTTTATATATTATATATATTATATATATATATATATATATATAATATATTTATTACTAATATTAAGTATATATATAATATAATATATATATATATAAATATATAAATATAGTATATATATAATATATATATAATTATATATATTATATATTATAAGTATATATATATAATATATATATATGATAATATATAAATTATTATATATATAATATATATATATATTAAATATAGATATAATAACTAATTATATATATAATATAATAATATAATATATATATATTATATTATATACCGTTTTTTTTTTTATATACTATTATAATAATAGTATTATATATATATACATAATTATATATATATATATATATATATTATATATATATAATAATATATATATTATATATATATATATAGAAATATACCGGTATTATATACTATATACTATATAATATATATATATATATATATTTATATATATATATAAATAATATATATTATATATAGTATATAATAATATAATATATATATATATATATTTTATATCTATACAAAGGTCTCACAGAAATTTAATAAAAAAAACATATTATTAAATGATAATTACCTTTGTAGTTTTCTAAATATATAAAAAAGATTCGTTTACTTCTTATTCTCTTTAAATAATAATATTATATATAATATAATATATATTATATATAAGATATTTATAATATATATATATTATTATTAATATTTATATTAATATATATATTAATATATATACGGTATATATTATAATATAAATAATATATAATACTATATATATATATATATAATATAATATATTATAGTATTATATATATATATATATCTTATAGTATATATATATAATATTTATATACCAGAGGATGGATCGGGCGGGAGTCGACGAGTCGTAATTCGGAGTGAGTTTCAGGGTAAGAGTCGGAGTCGGTGTCGAGTGATTCCAAAGTGGACGGAGTCGGGAGTCATTTAAAAAAACTCGGATCCTTTCGATCCCAAAACATTTTGTATCAACTTTCACACAAAAATTTTGAAAAAACTTAATTGAATTTTTATTAAAAGACGTACATTTGTTTTATTTTGAATTTTGTTTGTAGCCAATTTTATTTTATTTATTTAACTGGTTTTAAAATAAATGTTATAAAAACTGGTTATAAAATAAATGTATTGAAACTACTTGTATTGTGCATTACGAATTATCAAAGCGAGCATGCTATAATATAGTACAAATTAAAAGTAAGTTGAGTACATATGATTTTTAAAATGAGTCACACCCAATTAAGATAGGCTAATCTAAATAGAATCGGATAATTATACTATCTATTTATTACAACATGTGCTCGCTCACTTGTGGTTGTTCAGCATATCCAAATATTCATTACCTATACGTGATGATCTAGTATATATTAATTTTGTAGTGTAGACATCGCTAAAATATTATCTAATCTACACAACAGTAGTAAGGTGTAAGATTATTTAATAAATTATTAATCAGTTTGCCAACAATAATTACTTTTTTTTTACATTTTAGGGGTTTGTAGTTTGTGAGAAAATGACCTTGATTGTATCTCAGCGTATATATATATATATATATTATAATATATATATATTAATAGCATATATATATATATATATAATTATATAATATATATATTATATTATATATAATAATATATATTATATATATATTTTTTTCCTATAATTAATATTTATATATATAAGTGGCGTACTCAGCCACTTTTGCTACAGTTCTCTCCTCTCTCTCTAATACTATCATATATAATTTATATTATATATGATATATATATTAATATATAATATTATAGTATATATAATATATATAATATTATATTTATATATATATATATATATATATATATATATAATATATTATAATTATATATATATACATATATATAATATATATATATATATAATATTATATATATATTATAATATATATGATATATATATTATATTATTATATATATATATATATATATTAGAATATTATATTATATATAATAAGCGCTCTAGAAGAGCCACAATCCATATCTCTAAAACTACAATAGCTAAAGAATACATTGTTGGAATCCTGACAAAATTTCACAAGAAACTGTTAAAAAAAAAAAAAAAAAAAAAAAAAAAAAAAAAAAAAAAAAAAATATCATAATCTTGACATATAATAGCTACAGGGAAATGAATACATTTTTGGATCCTTGTAATATTCTGTTAGAAATGTATAAAAAATTAACATGCCCCAAAAAAATTAACATAAAAATTGGCTATTTTTGGGGGGGGCAAATAACATAGTATATTAATATAATATATAATATATATTATATATATATATATATTAATTATAATATATATATATATATTGATTATATTATTATATATATATATATATACATATATATATCTATATATATATATATAATAAATATATATATATACTATATATATATTAAGTTATTATATCTAATATATAAATCTGCGTTGGTGTGTAATTTTACATATCGAAACTGGTATTGATTAAAATATTAACGACTTTAGGGAGCGAGCACGGGGAACCAGCCGGAACGATTTTCAATACCCAGCGTATGAGGGGGAGGAACCCGACACCTAATACAAAGAGCGTGGGTTTCTGGAGAAACCCTCCCCGGAGGTAATTCAATCCTACCACGTGTTCCCGGAAGGTCGAGAATACCCGACTCTGCATCGGTCGGATATACCCTGAGGGTATTCTTTAGTTAAAAAAAAAGAAGCCAATTTAATAGAAAGTCGATTTATAATTTTAACGTAACAATAAACCTTTAAATAGGCTTCCTAATCATATTACTATAATTATTAGACAATAATTTTTTTTATTTTTTCTTATTATTTTAATTTTTTTTTCACTTTTAGCAAAAATAATGTTTAAAAAATCCATTCATCTTTGCAGAATTTATTGTATTTGAGATATTTTTATTTTTATTTTTTTTTTTTTATATTTCCGCACTAAAATATGGACCAGCATTTCAGCAATGTATTCTTTTTCCTGTAGCGTTTTAGTTTTGAGATATGGATTGTGGCTCTTCTAGAGGCCTGACTTATATATATATTATATATATACTATATATATATATATATATAATATATATATATATTATATATATATTATTATTATATATATATATATATTAATATCTTATAATATTTATTATATTATATATATAATATGGTAAAAGTACTTAACTCACACGGAAAAGGAGCTCGGATCAAAAAAATTTTCACAGGTAGCTTCTATGATACAAGATAGATGTTTTAGGGTCGAAATGAATTTTATTCAGACACTGACCTTGACATGACTTCCGACCTAAACCTAATGACAATAACCAATTCCGCCTAAAACAGGTAAAAAAAAATCATTTGCCACCCTAGAATCTATTTGTATTTCATTAGATGCTACTGTAAAAATTTTTTTTGAACGAGTCTCCCGTTCGGTGTAGGCGTTAAGTAACTTTTACACAGTATAATATAATATAATATATATATAATATAGAACGACGCTATCGATGATTTTTAAGTGTATTGTTATATTTTGTTACTATTTTTTAATAACTATAAATAAATATAGCTATATACTAATTATATATAGTATATATATATATATAATATTTTATAATTTAATAATTAAATATTAATATATTATATCAATAGTGAAATCCAGTTTTAAAACACAATATCTCAAATCCTTCTCAAACACAAGCTAAAGGAAATCGGATACATATGTTGGAATGGCTACGATATAATTTCTATTCCGAGGCAACATCGTTAAAAACAACAAATATCAAAATATACCTAGCCTACACAGAGAAAAACCGGATGTACATTTTTGGAATCCTTGTAATATTTTTTTTGAAAAAATGTAAAAGATAATAATTAAAATAATAAAAAGTAATAAATATTGCTAATTTTTTTTAGGAGCAGGGGAACATATATATAATAATATATAATATTTGTAAAGGTCATTACACTGCAATGTGGGGGCTTCGAGCGACGGAAATACAGGGGGGGGGACAAATTTTTATTTATTTTTTCATCCCAGTAGGAGGGGAGACCCCGCGACACCCACAGACAAAGACGGCGCGGTCGGAGACATTCCCCAGGAGGTGGGATTAGTCCTTACCCGTAGTTCCCGGAAAGCGAGAGACTCGAACTCATGCCCGGTGCGCTATTACCCTTGAGATAGTTTTAGTGAAAAAAAAGCAAAATTTTAAAGAAAGTCTATTTATTTTAAACGAAGTAACCAATAAAAGGTCTCTAAATAGCTCTCTAATCATATTACTATAATTATTAACAATTATTTTTATTTATTTTATTTTTATACATTTATCTATCTAATTTTACCAGTATTCAAAATGTATCTTTTCGCTTGTAGTATTGTATTTAGAGATATAATTTCTTTTTTTATTTACATTTCCGAACTATACATTGGGACCGCATTCCAGCAATGTATTCCTATTTCGGTAGCTTTTGAAGTTCTGAGAAATATTTAGAATTTTGGTTTTTAAAATGAATTTTCACAATCCACTAAAATACACAAACACATTAATATAAAATAGCTAATCTAAATACTATTATATATAATAAGTTATATTATATATTATATATATATATAAGATAATGAGTTGACATTAATATATAGAATTTATATTATAGTATTTATATGATATATACTATTAGCCCTAAATTATTTATATTAATTAATATATAGTCACAGCACATTCCCGAAAGAATCAATGTAAATCATCTTTAAATGAAAATATAATAATATAATATATAATAAATATAATAAATATAATAAATAATATATAATAATAATTAATAATTAAAATCAATGTTTTTTATATTGTGTTACATATCCATCTAAATATTTATTAATTCATACCACTATTATATTTACATTTATAATTATTAATTTATTAATATTATAAATTAATATAATATTGATATATTAATATTAATATTAATTGATTTTATTAGTATATTATATTATTATTATTATTAATATTACTTCATATTTACTACTATCAGTCTTGTGAAAATAATAATAAAAATAATACTAAAATATAAAATAAAATAATAATTTTATCAAAACTTAAACAATAAATATTATTAATAATAATGATATTATATCTTGAGATTTATATTATTATTACGCGCCGACCTTTCTTATTTAGCATTATTTATTTATATTATATTATTATTATATTATACTAATCATTTCATTCAATTATTGATTTCTTTTAAGATTAATATACATACTAAAAAAAAGATTATTTTTTTCAGATATCTCATAGATATATATATACTTGAGTTTTAATAATGATTAATATATTTATTATATTATTATTATGATTTTTTTTATTATCTATTTTAATTAATTATTATTATTATTTTCATAGTATTATTATTATTTATTATTATATATATTATAATTAATGATATAATATTATTATATTTTATATATTTATATTTTTATATCAATAATAATTATTTTCATAAATGTAATTATAATATATTTGAATTTTTTTTTGTCAAAGTTAAGTGTGCTGTATACAGCACACGTTACTAAGGCCTCCTGGTCAAGTTATAAATGCTGATTTGTTAAATAGTGTATGATCAGTCTCTCATTTTCATTATTTCAGTGGTCTCTCATGAAGATTGTAAAATTCTTGGTCAATATTCTTTATTTTTTCAATGTTTATTTAGAAACTGTTCCGTCGCAGGACTAAGATACATGAAAATAAAAGTTATTACCCAAATTTTTTACAATATTCGTTCCATTTTCGCATTGGGATCGAGAATTCGGAGTCGGGAGCCGAAGAGTCGGAGTCGATTTTTCTAAATCGACTCTGGGAGTCGGGAGTCGGAGTCGGTTGTTTTAAAAATCGACTCTGGGAGTCTGAGTCTGGAGGTCGCTTCAATCTATTTTTTCTCGCACTCCCCATCCCTGAGTATAATATATTATTTATAAATATATATTTAATATATATATACTATATATATATAGTATAATATATAATATAATTAAATATATAACGCTATATCATATATATATATATATATTTATAAATATATATATATAATAATATATATATATATTATATATATATCTCATATATATATATAAGTATATATTATATAGATTATATACATATATATAAATAATATATATACTATAATTAGCCCGTACCCTGATTAAGTCTTCGTCATAAGAGTTCATATTCCTAAGTCTAAATTGTTCATCTTTAAATTCCATTTCATATTTCACATCCATTTTGATAAATAAATTTTCAAATAGAAATATACTCCAAATTAATTTAATTTTTTAGATGTAAAAATAAAAATAAAATAAAATATTTTTGATATATATGATATATATACTATATATATATATATATATTACTATATATATATATATAATATTAAATTATAGATATATTTATATTATAATATATATTATATATATATATATAATATATACTAATATATAGTTAGTATATATATTGATGACCGGATACATGTATCGATTATCGTATCGGTGTATCGGGTCGGATTTTGAAGTATCGGTTCAGTATCGCACCAATTTTATGATAGTCAGTTATGTACAGCATCGGTATCTGTACAAAAATTTTGCGATACCTTTACAGATACAACATTTGATCTTTAAGGATTTTGAATTTGACTATATATATACTAATATATTATAATATAATATTATATATATTATAATAATAGATATATATATATAAACATATTTATATATTAATTAAATTTAAATACTTTCAATCCTATTGTTTAATTTAGACCATCTGTGGTATGGTGAATTGTACTTTTCGCGGATGAAATGTGCCATGCAATACTTATAGACAAATTTAATTTCTTGCTAAAAGTGAGGTATACAAAGTTCTTTTTTAATTATACTTACAAAATATTTTTCAAGTATTATATCGTCTTAATAGACAAAATTTGAGGAAAAAAACGTCTTAATATTTTTACTAAAAATTATTCATTATTCATTTTCAAAAATGCCATAAAGCATATAAAAAAAATGAAAAAAAATAAAATATTAAAAAAAAAAAAATTAGAAATTGTTAAGATCATCGCAAAGTTTCTTTACATTTCCGACTCGTAGAAAAATTACTTGGCTTTTCTTTCGAACAGCATTTAAAAATTTTGAATTTTGAAGGAGGCATATCCGCAATTGTCCGATAATTACTATCTATCTGCCTAGACCATCGCCTTTGTCATTAGTGTACGCTCGCTCGGAAAAATATGCTTACACAGTTTTAGCACGAATTTCGTGCAAAATACTACGATTTCTAACGAAGTTATTTGGTTTACAACATTGAAATCTTGTTGGATGACATCGATTTGAATTAACAGAATAAAATATACAAATGGTTTATGATTACAAATATTTAGATCGCTCTACTATTGTGATGAGTTTACCTATTTGGAAGAAATATCTTTAAAGCTATGTTTTATTGAATGAAAATCTCAAATTCAACGAGCCTACCCGCGCATATATGTTTGTACACTTTTGCGTAAGACGTTCCTAAAATTCGGCATTTCTTAGATTTTGTCCTAAGTTTGACAAAAACGAACTCAAACTCGTAGCCATTCTTAAGTTCGTAGACAAATGCAAAACTAATTATCTACCTTTATTCGTTAATCGTTCTCTCACTATCTCAATGTGTCTACAAACTTAATCTTTGGTTTCTTTTATTTTCCAAAAGATTGCATAACGTTCATGTCAAATAAGCTCTTTAAATCCAAGAGTGTACACAAAATTCTATCGACGTGGATCCATTTATCATCAGACATTTTCATAAATTTACTGCAAATTCTTACTAATGAATAACGCCCACTCAATAGTTGATCAATTATTTGCAATATAAAATTTCAGATATGTTTTATTTTTTTTTCCAATCGATTGGGCTCATTACACAAGCGAATCCAATTGTTTTCATCATAATTAAAATTCGTAAGAAATCGCAGGCTCGTTTTTGCACGAACATTCGTGCGAAAATGTTCCGTGTGTTCTTCCTATAGAGTTTCACGAAAATGTATATATATATATATATAATATATATATATAATATATACACTATATATATGTAAATATTATATATATATATATATATATATATATATAATATATATTTATGATATAATAGGGTAATTTTTATATATCTATTCCCGGTATTGTACTATTCTATTTTAATAATTATATATATATATATACGAAGAAATGTATCCTCACTACTAATCATTCTGGTACTTTCGTTTCTCTAGTATACGCTTAATTTGCCTTTCTTCCTCTTTTCGAAGGTGTGTACCGAATCCAACTGTAAAGGCTAAATCTCTTCTCTCCTAATTCCTAGAACGATTTTACCTGGACGATCTGGCATTCTCATTCTCTCCTCCTCTTCAAGTGTCCTTGCCTTTGCCTGTATTACAGTTTGATCAGTTGTATTGGTCCTACGTCTATGAACTTTAGCGAAGGCGGTCGACCGGATGAGCGTTGCCTCCCCAGTTATGAGAGAGTACTTCATGCTGGACACGTCCCTCGTTCAACTATTATTCTCTATGTCTCCATACTAACACTCCCTCAGTTGGATGCAAGCACTTGTAACCTATTCCGAAAAAAGAAAGCCGCTCTGATCTTTCTAACTATTGCACTATAGCTTCTCATTGTATTTCTATCAAATTTTGAACCGTCTAACTCTCATTTCTTAGAATCATTGGAAATCCGATCGTGAGTCGGCTTTCGGCACATTCGAGGTCTACCTCGAATACTTTACCTATTTAACTATTTATGATTTTCCGCCCAAAGAACCACGGGGAAACTTGCGTGTGGCGCTGAAAAAAATTCCAAAGCCTTTGACCGGTATGGTCACGCGTCACTGCTCTCCAAGCTCCCCTTCTTTGGTTTTCTCTTCTTCTTTGCTTACTTATGTCTAGTTTTTTTTCAAATTGCTCAATCGGCTGTTTTTGATGGGACGACTTCTTCTTTTTCTGCAATAGTGGTGTTCCTCAGGGTTTGTTCTTATCTCTTACTTTATTCCTACTTTTCATTAATTATCTTCTAACCTGCACATCTAACTCTACTTACTCATATGCTGATACACGGTCATCATTCTTCAAATAATTTCTCTCCAATCTTCTAGAATTGCCTCTCGTTTAATCTTTCCGATTCTATTTCTCGCTGATCGGATAGAATTTTCGAACCAAAATACTATCGGGTGGGTGTCTCAAACTTGTGAAATCAATTACTTTAAAAATTAACTTCTAAAATTCACTTTTTCTTAAATTTACACATTTTAATCTACCTCTTGAATGGTTCTTCGTCTTCCTGTTGACATATAAACATCATTGCCTAACATAACAAAAAATTTGCTTAGAACTCACATCACACGATTGCTAGGGTGGCTCAAGAACGAGTATTGTTTAGACTGCGATACTTTTTCCTCTTCTCGTTACTTCAGTTAAACAAGTGCATTCATCCACCGTATGGAGTACTACTATCATATCTGGGGAGGGTGTGGCTCTGGTTTTCACCGGCTTTTGGCTAGGGTCCGAGCAAAATAAAAGCGGTATAACTGCTCTGTACTTTCACTTCACTGAAATCTTCTTGAGGAGCGATGTTGGTCTTCTTTCTTTTCTTTTTTTCTATAGATACCGCATAGGCATATGCTCGAAGAGAACTTATCCTCGCGTACTAGCATTTAGATATTTTTAGACAATATCGTTTCCGCGCTATGGTTTTGTTTTATTGTGTTGCAGTTTTTTTGCGGTTGCTTTTACTCTTACTGCACTCTGTTCTGTGGAATTCTCTGCCATCTATCGTTTACCTACTGAATTCAATCTCCGCTCAATTTTAACTCCTGGCGTCTGTGCTCTTCTGCATATTTTACTTAGTTGTGAAATTATTAGAGGTGTACAAAACTTCCTTGAATAGGGCTCTGCTAGTGAGTGGTGACAACTGTAATAATATATATAATATATTAATAATATATTATACTATATATATATATATATATATATATAAATATATATATATATATATATTATACATATATAATATATATATATATATATATATCATATATATATATTGGATAAAAAGTATCGGTATCGTATCGGTATCGGCAAAGTTTCGTATCGGATCGCATCTATATGCGCTTAAAAAAACTTCGGAAAAGACTTGTATCGCGGTATCAGGTATCGGAACTAAAATATTTGGTATCGGTGCAACATATATAATAGATATTATTAATATATATATAATATAGAATGATATAATATATATATATAATATATTAATATATATATAAATATATATTAGTATATATATATGATATGATAGTATATATTATATAGCCTATATATATATAATATATATATTTTAATTAAAAAAAAATTAGAATGAAAAAAAAATATAAATTATTAAAATAATTAGTTAAATATATTGGCAAGGCGGTTTGAATAATGCCTCTAGAAGTGTGATGCATAGCGAAACAAATAGATTGAGCACTACTAATTAATGTTCAAAGTTCTTAAAAATTATTCTAAACTATTTCGAGCTTTCTATGGTCTATAATATTATACATATATTTAAAATTAAATAACTAAAACTGCATGGCTATTGAAATATCTTGAAAATTATTTTTAAAAAAAATAAATTAATTTTTTATAGATAAATAAATAAGAATAATTAATAAATATTTTTTTTAAGAATGTATAGGTCCAGTGAAACACTTCAATTTCATACTCTACAGTAACTATGAACACAAGCTTATGTAAGATAATAAAAAGTCAAAAAAACATTTGAAAAGACTTTTTTTTTAATAAAAATTACTAAAAAAACTAAATTTATTACTATGGAATAATATTCTATCAAACGAAGTGTGAGCTATTTTGGAATATATAGGATAATAAATCATAGGACTATATAGCAATAGGCTATATATCTACGGTATATCTTAAATCATATGTGAATTATAGACATATTTATCAACAGGGGGTTCCACCCTCTATCCATGACTGTGATGTGTAGTTTACTCTTTCATTATCATTCACGTATCATATTTAAATGATATCGATTTGCGTATCCAGTTATGCATAATATAGCAGAATTATGTATCAATATCAATAAAAAGGTATTCTGTATGAAAGAGTACTAATCTTTTTAAGTTATAAATTTTTAGCCAGTCGTCCTCTCTCGTTAATATGTTCTTTAAGAATCTATATTGAACTATACTAGCAAAATTAAGAATTAGAAAACAAAAATAAATTAAATGTAAATAAAACTAATTTAATATTAATAGATTATAAAATTAAAAATTCAAAAATGAAATTAAAATTTGAAATATACTGGTACATATATTAAAAGATAAATTAAAATTCTTGCAAAATGTTAGTATACGAATTAAATGAAGAAAATGATACTTCCCAATCCATAGGTCCTCTAAGCAATAAGCTTTTACTGTAACTCATTGCACTTGCATTAAAGTTCTGTTCATCACTGGCATTTATAGCGTTTGTATGTGCTCTCTCTCGCTCATGCTGAAATATTAACATTTTAATTTATACAGTATGTACAGAATTTTATATTTTTTATCATGACTGAAAAACAAAACACACAACAAATTCATAGAAAAAGCAAAGATTGGCATTATCACTGGAAGAGAAAATAAAAATTTTAAATTTAATTAGAGCCAGCTCTTCTATAACAATAACTGTTGAATGAATGCAAATACGGGAGAAATGAATTGACAATTCGAACAATTAAAAACAATGAATGCAGTCATAAAAGGGTCTAAGGATCTAAAGACAAAGCAGTCTGCAAATGATGATACTTGTTAGAGCTAAAGTATAAATATTGGCTCCAAACATAATTGAAAAAGGATTGCGCTGCTACAGGGAATAACGGTAAAAAAAAAAAAAACAGAAATCTTTAGTGCATAAAACGACATGCCAAGAGTTAAATTTAGCCAGGGTTGGTTTGATAATTTCAAGGAGCGTTTTTGCTTAAAAAACATTCATATAACAGGAAAATTGACGCCCGCAGACAATGAAGCAGAAAGAACTTTTTCAATTGATGATAAAGCTATAAAGGGTACCTGCCTCAACCAGTTTTCAATACTGATGAAACGGGCCTTTTCTGGAAAAAAAATGCCAGATCGCACATACATTTCTAAAAATGAAAGGCGAGCCCCAGGCCTCAAAGCAGCAAAGGGTCACGTGACTATATTATTTTGGGGGAATGCAGCTGGCCACTTAACACAGCCTGGCTTCCTTCATAAATCAGCAAACCCACGTATGAAAGGAAAAAATAAAAATCTATTGCCAGTCTTCTGGCAGTCCAATAAAAAGGCTTGGGCCACAGTCGATTTATTTATAGACTGATTTCATAAGTGTTTCGTTCCAGAAGTCGAGAGCTACCTTGAAAATAAAGGAATACCATTTAAAGTGTTATTAACACTTGACAATGCTGGCGGTCATCCAGAAGAGCTTAAAACTGCTAATGAGAATGTGGAAGTTGTTTTTCTTCCAGCCAATACGACTTTAATTTTTCAACCTTTTGATCAAGGAGTGATTCGATGTTTCAAAGCTAATTATATACAGATAACATTCACACGGATTCGTAATATTCTTTTTGAGGATCCGAATGCAAATGTCATGAACTGTGGAAACCTTTCAATATTACAGACAGTTTAAATTATGCTCAGGAGGCAATTGATCAAATTAAATCACATTAAGCTAACGCTTGCAGGAAAAATTTATGAAGTGAATGTGCTAAGGAATTTCAAAGATTTCCAACTGCAGAAAATGAAATTGCAAACATTGTTGCAATATTTCATCACGTTGGTGGTAATGGATTTGACGACCTCTGCCAAAAAGAAATTGAAGAAATAATTGAAGGGAATAAGAAGACACTAACGAATGAAGAGTTAGCTGAAGTTGTTAATTCAGTTTCTGATACCGAAGATGACAATGAAGAAAATGCTGTAGTAAATGATTGGGATTTAAATACATTAGGTGAATAGTTTCGTATGGCAAAACAGTTAAATAATTTCATTGTCGACAAAGATCCTTCAATGGAACTCACTCTCAAAATTAAATAAATTGAAAAGGATTTAAAACCCTATAAAGAAATATTTGTTGAGCTAAAAAGGCAAAAGCGTCAATTACCGATAACGATGTATTTCTCAAAAAAGCAGCCTATGCAATTTACAGATTCGGAACCACCTTCCTCTCCAACTCCTTCAACTTCATTTACACTTTGAAGGAAACTATTCTTACGCGCAATTGGATTAACTAAAATTTTATATTACAGTATTTAGGCTATTCAATTAAATATATATATATATATATATATAATATATATATATATATATATATATATATATATATATATATATAATATAATATATATATATATATATATATATATATATATATATATATATATATATATATATATATATATATATATATATATATATAATAACAAAGGTGGGCACCGTTAATGAGAAAGTTAACGTCGTTAATTCTTAATCGTTAACAAAAAAAAATTAAACGGCGTTAATCATAAAGCGTTTATCGGTAAGAATGTAGCGGGAAGTTAAATTAAATTTTAACGTTAACCGGTTTTCAATTTTTTTTTTTTTTTTTTTTTTTTTTTGCATTTATCACCACCATTCACGGGCAGCAGCCCTATTCAAGGAGAGAAAGTTCACGCCAAAATTTCATCCGCTAGCGCAAATTACGCAGATGAACATAGACCGCAGGTTTAAAAGTGAGGGAGATTAAATTCAGCAAGAAAACAGAAGATGAAAGAGAGTTCCACAGAACAAAGTGGTGGAAGGAAAAAAGGAAACACCCCAGCAAACTAGCCTGGAGTTACAATATTCTACAAATACAAAACCTCGTGCGCTGATACAGCACCCCTTGTGCAGCTAGGGCGCCCGTAAAAGGGGTGGTACGTCGAGGTAATCCCTCGAAAACCTGCCGCTGCGATACCTATTGAAAAGAGATAAGCACCAACATCGCGCCGCAAAGAGATAGAGGTCAAGTGAACTGGAAGTACAGAACAGTTTAAGCCTTTTGCTTTTGACTCGACCCTGTCCAAAAGCCGGTTAAAAACAAGAGCCCCCCAGATATGAGAACAGAACTCTATACAAGGGTGGATGAGACCCTTGTATACCTGGAGTAACTGAGAGAACAGGAAAAAAAGTCTCGCAGTCTAACAAAACTCGCAGTTTCTTTGAGGCCGGCCACAGCAACCGTTATGATGTGAGGGTTTCCAAGATTTTTTTTTATGTCAGGCCAAGGATGTTTATATTGTCAACAGGAGAGACGAAAGAACCGTCAAAAGAGATAGAAAAGTTAGAAAGGTAAATTTTAGAAGAGGGAAGATTTGTAGAAGTTGGAATTTTAAAGAATTGAATTTCACAGAGTTGAGACGACCCCACCCGCAAATTCTATCTAGCAGCGAGAATATAAATGGGAAAGATTAAGACAAGAGGGAATTCTAGAAGTAAAAGAGAGGGAGCATGAATTGGATAATGAGTTGAAGAAATGAAGGGTCGAGTCATCCGCATATGAGTGGATAGAGCTTAGAATGTGCAAGGTGAGAAGATCATTAATGAAAAGTAGGAATAAGAGGTAGGAGATGAGACGAAACCCCGAGGAACTCCACTATTGACAGAAAAGAAAGAAGTCGCTCCATCAACCATAGCCGAGTTTAGCGACTTGAAAGAAAGCTGACATAAGTAAGCAAAGAGAAGGAGGACACCCAAGGAGCTTTGAGAGCAATGATGCGTGCCATACCCGGTCAAGAGCTTTGGATATGTCAAGGCGCCACCACGCAAGTCTTCCAGTAGTTCCTAAGAGCGGAAACCATAAATCGGTTAAATAGGAAAAGTATATCGCCAGTAGACTTTGAACACTAAAAGCCGTACTAGCGATCGGAAAGAAGAGAATGAGAATTCAGATGGTCTAAGAAGTAGAGTTGAGAAGGGTTCAAGATCTTAGATAGATTACAAGTGAAAGCTATAGGGCGTGTTTAGAAAGGATCAGAGCGGTCTTTCCCCTTTTTTCGGAATGGTGGACAAGTGCGTGCTTCCAACAACTGAGGGAAAAGTGCTAGTAATTATTAAGACATAGAGATATATAGTTGAAACGAGGGGTGTGTCCAGAACGTAAGCACATTCCCTCAAAACTCGGGCTTTTTCCAACCCTGTGTTAAACATTAACTAAACTGGAATATATAACCGAGTAAAATAAAAAAACCCCCAACATTTTTTTGAAGCCATTGAGAGGAACGTTGGAAATTTTGAAAAAAAAAAAGTTTATCTCTTATCGAATCTAATACAATTTAAATTCTTAAAGACTGATAACGAAAAAAATAATTTTTTATAAACTCGTAATTAATTAACTGGTTAAACGGTTTAACGGATGTTAGGGGAAAATTTTAAATCGTTAACGTTAATTCACAAAAATTAACGAAAGCGTTAAAAGTTAACGAAAATTAACGAGTTAATTAACGGATTATCGCTTTAACGCGTTAATCGCCCACCTTGTATATATATAATATATCATATATATATATAATATATATATATATATATATATGATAGATTTATATATTATATATATTTATATATATATATATATAATATATATATATATATATATATATATATTATTATATATCTATATATATATTGTGCGTCTGGTGCAGGAGGCTGCCAGCACCCTGATGAATCCTAAGCAGCTTCCGGGAGGAAACGCCATTTTATCGTGACAACGCTCACTCTTTCAACATCCATTAATCTTTTATTATTGAACTTGGTTATTCATGGATCAGCCTAACCCCTTCAAATTGCGTGACCCCATTAGTGGCGAACACGTTTGAACTTCCAACCAAAATGTATTCCGAAAAATTATTCAAATTCACTGAACAACCATCAATATCAATGTTTCTTCTTGGGGCGTACTCTGTATCGGTCACTCTCTGTGTGCCGCCTGTCCGTACTGTTCTCATAGTCGTGTCTACGAGGTGCGGATCCGACTGCAGCGTAATGAGTACAGGAGTGTGGTCGAGCTTTCGGTGACCTTTAATGTGTACACACCTGCTTCTCACCTGAACGGCTACACGCTATTACCCGCCGTACTTCCAGGGTCCCGGAGACAGCGGAAGTGTGCTCACGCATGTCCCCACTAGGGGGGGTGAGTTTTGTGGCGTCTTGGTTCGATGAATGCTGCTTAGCACCACTGGATGATCCTAAGCAGCTTCCGGGAAGAACGCCATTTTATCTGTGACAACGTCTCATTCTTTTCAAGCATCCATTATAATCTTCTATTATTTATTGATGGTGGTTATTCAAATCTAGAACCTACCCCTTCAAATATATATATAAATATATATATATTATTATATATATATATAGTTATATATATATATATATAATTTATAATATAATATTAGTTATATAATATATATTATATATATATTTTATTATATATATATATATATATAATATATATATATATATATATCGAAAGAGTTATGGTACTTTAGCATTAGGTCACAAGGAAAGTCTGACTCCAAAAGTAAGTTGTATTCACAAAGTTATGTTGAATAATACAAAGTAGTGAAAAACATACCCAGAGAAAATTAACTTACCACGTGAAAGATAACAGAAATAAATTGTTTATTATCTACAATCAAATTACTTTTAAAAATCTCCAAATTTATAAAAAATAGCAAGTTCAAAGTCAAAGGCGCTGCAACGGAGGCTTTACTAAGCGAAGAAAAGTATTTACCCGTAACTGCTTATGTTGCAAACTTGATCTTTCACATGTAATATTTATAGTGCAGACTCTTCGCATCAAATATTTCCAAATGAGCTATTAATTATAGATATGCTACCTCGAGCACGACAATATATATATATATATTATATATATATTATAGTTATATATATATATATAATATATAGATATATATATAATATATATATATAGATATATATATTATATTAATATATATATATGTAGTACTCCATTATAACTTTGTAATAAAATTTTTAATTTATGTTCGTACTAATTCACAGAATTGCGTGAGATAATTTGATAAAGGTTTCTGAAAATATGTAAGTACCCGTTCTGTTGAGGTACTCGAGCGAATTTTATTAAGATCAGAAGAAAAGAAATTTCTCACTCAGATACTCTCGTTCAGAAATCCTCCGGCAAAGAGCGATAAACTTTCAACACAAGGAAAAGGCTGCGACTCGAAAATCAATCACAAACACAAATCCTCGCCCAACGAAGAGTCTGAGGCAAGTTCAAAAAACGCACTGGAAAAGGCTGCGACTGCAATTCCGCCTAACAAAGAGTATCTCAACGGAAGGGACTTTGTTACAACTGTTTACTTGTGTTACTCAACGTATTTTTCATTTGAATAGATCGTCTTCTATTTTTGATTAATTTAATCTTTAAATTCCCAAAGTAAAAACCTTGAGTACTTTATTTAAAAGAGATAATTAAAAGGGACTGTTTTGGTTTCCTAGTTCATTAATAAGATTAGGTATTGCAGAACTTTGTTTGCACTACTAAAAGATTAATTACTCTCAGGACTTTTGTGTACCTATTTTCATAAAAAGATATGCGTGAAACTAGAGTTCATTTTACTAAAGTATGTAATATTGCAGTGGCCTACTATTGTAACGGTTAGTTGTGAACTATCTAAATCCTTTTAAACTAATCATATACTTATATAGGGGGCAAAGTAAAGAGACAAACTACATCAACTCCAAGTCCTTCCCTATGATAATGGTGGATCCCAGAAGTTGTTGTTCAAGTTAGAAGATATACAAATGAAGAACACCCACAGTCATGCTTTCAATTCAACCCCAATCTTTCAGACAGTAACTGCAAATATCGAATTGTCGACAACTGAGGAATTCGTGACTTACTGCGGGCTTGGCTAGGTAATAGGATTATAAGTTCCTTTTATTTTTTATTGAACGGCCCGTTGTCTTCCTGGTTTCACTATTTTAGAGGGTCCAATTTTCCTTGCTAGAATTACTTCGGAACAAACTCGTTTTTATCACACTCTTTCTAACCTTCCTGCAGAAGTTTGTTTCTCGGCATTCGCCTCTGAACCTGGAAAGAGAAAATTAAGTCTTTCCGTCTTAAGGAATATCTACATTTCCCTTATTCGTAACAGAGCAATTAACAGAAATATGTTTCAGGAGCTACGTCCAAAAACCTTTTTACTTGGTAGACCATTTCTGCGTTACTTCGCGAACATTTTAAATTTAGCATCTAATTAAATGTTCTGGTGAAGATATCGTTCGCTCTGTCGTTTATTTATCGTTCTCTCTTCTCTATTCGTCCTGTATTGGCCTGCCCAAAACTTCTCTCTCATTTGGGAACATATTAGGCGCATTAGCAAACGATCTTTTACCATTTGTCAATCCTTCGTCTCAAACTGCAGCAAGCTGTGCTCCTCTGTAGTTACAAATCCTGTTAACAATTTTCATAAGCCTACTACTTCAATATCTTCTATTCCTTTTGGCCTTAAGCCGTTTCATAACGATCAGAGACCTAAAGTTTTGTCGATCACACTTATATTTTGGTACACAAGCTAGGAATTGCAAGCCTTGGTGTCAATGGCCAAACAAACAAGGCTTACAAATATATCCTTCTTCTAGACCTTCTTCACCTGCATCTTCTCGTGCATCATCACCTGTTCCTACTTCAAAAAACGAATAGAGAGCGAGATCCAATAAGCGCCATCTTGGGCTCGCATTTCAAAAACTGCGGTTTAGTTTTTTGAAAAGACCATAGACTTTTTAGTATCGACACTGCCGCAAGTATATACAGCCCTTTCGCTTAATATTCGATGCTACGTTAATTTTCTTTTTCTCTCTACCTGCATTTTTTCATGTTACTTGCTAGCAATAATACTTCCTATTTAATGTGTCATTGGTGGAACCTTTACATGCATTTTTTACGTTTTACCATGCTTTCTTTCGCGTGAATTCAAGGACATTTTCTAGTTGCAGATCATATGCAACCTTTCCTTTTCTCGCAATGTGATTTCTTCATTCTTTTATATATTTAATGTGTGGATTGTGGTCAAGAAACTTTATTGTTGGATTCCCTATCGAACCTACAGGCTCTCTATTCGAATTCTAATATGGTTCTGTTGCCATCTCCACATTCGTTTAATACGTTTCCTTCTCATTCTCAGTAGTAAACTCAACTTTGGAGGATTTCCCATCTCTAACGTCACCTATTAATCCCTTACAAAATTCTGAATATAAATCTAAAATTTTTCACCGTATAGAGACAAGTGACGCTCCGTTTATGCTAAATTTCGTCGTCTAACAGAGGATAAATTAGCAGTTGCAAAAACTGAGTTTAATACTCTCTTAAAAGCTGGTATTATTCGTCCTTCTAAATCCCCTTGGTCATCACCTCTTCACCTCGTTCCTAAGAAAGCTCCAGGTGAATGGCGTCCATGTGGTGAATTTTAGAACTTTAAATTCTGTAACAAAACCAGATCGTTATCTCTCTCCATATATTTAACAGTTTTGCTCATAAAACTCACCGGTGAACGCATGTATATACTTCATGTAAAGTAGTCTTCTTCAGGCGTTCTATATCATCAGATCCTCTATCATGCCAGAATTTATTAGTGAATTATTAGAAAAGACTGGCTCATGTACGACCCCTTTTGGTCTTTTTGAGTTTGTTTCTATGCCTTTTGGTTCTTCGTTAATGCTGGAGCTACTTTCCAGACGGCTATATGGATTCCATATTTCGAGATATTCTTTGTTTTTGTATAATTCTGGATGACTTATTAAATTTTCTCAGAGCAATCAAGACAACACAAAGAACATTTGGCGTCAAATAGTTTAATTTACATGAAACAACCTTCCGATTTAATGTTCCAAAGGGTTATTTATGCAATCAATCTCTAGACTTTTAGGTTATCATATTTTCTTCCCATGGCCTAGAGTACACCTGATTCTAAGAAAGTCTGAAATTTCCGCCTATCCTATGCCAACTGACTATTCTAGTCTTCGTCGTTTCCTTGGTATGGTGGGATATTATCGTTTGATTCCTAATTTTGCTAATTTAGTTTTTCCACTTTCGGAATTGGTCAAACTTTGTCCTAACAAATCTAGTTCTCTTTCTTGGTCTCCGGAAGCCTCTAAAGCATTTCAGGAAATTAAAACTGCCATAGCTAACGCAGCAGCTCTCCAATTCTCTCATCCAGATGTCACTCATCTCCAACTGGTCACTGACGCTTCCCAAGTCGCCATCGGAGCTGCACTGCATCAGATGATTGATGGCGAACCAATACCAATTGATTTTTACAGCAAGAAATTGACTACCCAACAAAGAAAATATTCAGCTTTCGACTAGAGAACCTTAGCAGCATATTTTGCTGTTCTTCATTTAAACATCTTTTTAGAAGGTAAGATGACGTTTGTGTAACAGATCATAAACCCTTGTCTCTGGCTTATTTTATTAGCAGAATATCAGCATATAGAGCGATCCCAGCAAAGACATCTTTTCTATCAGTTTAGGAAATTTACGTCTCTTCAGCCTTAGTATATAAAGACAGATAACGTGGTACTGATGCTTATCATCGCTCCATATCATCTACTTCCATCGATCCAGTTTGAATCTTCCCTTGCTATGGCACGATCACAGATGCCACTGAATGAAGAATTACATAACTTATCAAGTCCATAGACTTTCATGCTTTCCCACCTAGTGTACCTATTTATCTGTCAATATTGGTGCGAAACTACTACTCCACTATTCTCTCGTTCCTATTTCTTTCCTAAGACAAAATCGTTGACGAAGTTTTTCAAGATCTTCAGGCTATGCTCATCCTAGTGTGTCTGAAAGCTTCTCTTTCGATTAGTGAAACTGCGCTACTTTCTGGTCCATATATGGATAAACAGATATTCGTATATGGATAAATCTTGTCATCATATGTCAAAGTTCCAAGAGTTTTCAAGCGCCAATACAAAGCAACTGTTATCGCCATTAGAATTCCTTCCCAAGCGTTTTGAAACGCTTACATATCGAGCTATGTGTTGGTACCTGTACCTTCAACACTCGCTATTCAAAGAATCTTCAGCAACGTGTTTTCGTATATTCTTCTTCACTTGTATTGATAGAAACACAGAGATGGATTGGGAGCCTTTCCTCTTCAAAAACACCACTGCTAAACAAATCTGTCTCTTACGCTTCCTTAACATGTGGATCTCTAAATTCGTCTGTGCCTTTAATATGTCAGAATCACGGATCGCGTGACACTCAGTTTATAAGTGAATTTTTCTCAGACCACTGATCTTCCCTTAATGGTTTCCAATCGACTTTAGAAACGTACATCGTTACCATGCTCAAGCTTAATGGAAAAATCGAAAGGTTTTCAGCCGATCTTTGAAGCAGCAATAACCGGCTAGAGAAAGACTGATTGGTTACTCTCATTGCCCATCATCCTTTTTAGCCTTCGATGTAATACCTATTGATTCATTACTTCCTCCTTTCAAGCTGTAGTAGATATACCATACTTTATCTACCGGCAGCATCAAGTTGACATGATGCCTGCAGGGCAGGTACAAGAAATTGTGAAGTCTACGCATCTCTTAACACAAGACTTGTAGGTGTTGCGAAAAACAAAGGCACGGATGCATTTCTATCCCTCAGAATGTATATAATCCTCACGCAATCATCAGTCAGGCCCTGAAGCTTTAATAATACATGTAACATCATGTATACGTTACGTCGTTCGATCGCTTATCTAAGAAGACGTTGAAGCTCCTTACACCGGACCTTTCCTTGTGCTTCAAAGGTTCGATCGATGTTTCTAATGTTACAGTTACCCATACGGGAAGTTAACTGAATATGGTCTGCATTGATCCGATTTGAATTACCTGCGAGTATATGACTCGTCTGTATTATAAATCAGATGTTGAACCAGTCGAGAATCTCCTTTCATCAACTTCTCGGATCGTTTTGTCAGAAGATTCTCCTTCAACACCATCCGATGTTCCCGCAAAATCAGTGCCAACAGAAGAAGAACCTCCTTTACGAAGAAACCCGAGGCGTCAAGTACATTTTCTCGCAAACTGAAACTAATATAAAATAATTTTAATAATATATAATAAATTATTTGTAACATTTTTGTATTTTTATATTTTTATCCATTTAAATGTTTGTATATGTTGCTTATATCTAACGGATAGTAACTCATAATATGGCTGTGTTAAATGTACCTTTTATTTTCTGTATATTTAACATTGTATTTTTATGTATTCAAATATTTTGTATATGATGTTTAAGATCTGCGGTATGTAACTCAGTTTATTTGCCTATTTTGGAATAATATTTAAATTTCATGTATATATTTTTTGCCTTCAAATTATGTTTATATTTCTAAATTTAATGTTCTTCGACATAATAGCATATGTTTCGATTTGAAATGTACGATTAAACTTATGTATTTTAGTTCTTATTTTATTGCCCATATGTAACAATGTTTTTATACTGTTTTTGTGTGCCATTGTTAATGCCCCACAAATATGGTATAGCATCCATAAATGAAGGTTAATTTTTATATCGTGTAATTATTATAACATACTTTTTCGACTCCGTTTTTAGCGCGGGATCAGTAGATTGTAGTACATCCATTATAACTTCGGTAAAATAATTTTTTAGATTTTATGTTCGTTAATTATGCTAAAATTTGCGCGGATGCATAGATATTATTAGCATATAGTCGAAGTGAATATAGTATAGTATAATCCGTTCTGTTAGTGGTAACTTCGAGGTCAATTATTTAAGATATCAGAAGAAAGAATAATCTCACTCAAGATACTGCTCTCAAAATCTCTTCCGCCTAACGTATGCGATTAAAGCTTCAAGGATAATATGGCTGTCGACTTTCGAATTTCGATAACAAATTGTTTCGCCGCTAAACGGAAAGAAGTCTGAAGGCTAATTCATAAAAACGCACTGGGATAAAAGGCTGCGACTTTGCAATTCGTCCCTACGAAAGAGTATTCTCAACAGATAGTGGACTTTGTGACGAACGTTTACTTTGTGTTACATACGTTATTTTTTTCATTGATAATATCGTCTTCTTATTTTTTGATTTTATTAAATTTCCCAAGTAATCCTGATACTTTTTTATTAATATAAGTATAATAATTAAGGAGACTTGTTTCCTGATTTCATAAGAATAGATAAGGTATTTTGCATAACTTTGTTTGCACCTTTACTAAAAAAGATATATTCCTTCAGGACTTGTGTCTCTATTTCAATAAAAAGTTAATTGTGAAGACCTCAGAGTTTCAATTTAACTAAGTGAAAGAATCTCAGAAGCTATCATTGCTAACGTAGTTGTGAACTAACAAAACTTTAACTCAATCATTACTTATATAGGGGACACGAAAAGAAGAGACCAACCTTCAATCACTCAAGTTCTTCCCTATCATATGATATTATATATATATATATAATATAATATATAATATATTAATAATATAATATATATATATATATAATATATATAATATATATATATTTAATATTATATATTATATATGTATATATATTTATATATATTAAATATATAATATAATATATATATTATATATAATATAGTATATATATATATAATATATAATATATATATATATATATGATATATATATTTTATATATATATATATATTATTATATACAATATATATAGTATAATATATATATTATATATATATATATATATATAATATATATATATATACTATATATATATATAATATATATAATATAATTATATATATATTTGTAAAGCTGGTCAATTGAATTAAGGTAGTAATGACGCTCTAGTTTAAGGATGAGTGAGAATGCTGTGAGTTTTCCTTTTTTATTCCTTAATCCTATTTTTACAAAAGGGTGGGACCCTGTCCTTGGTTATGTTTTATTTATTGTGTTTGCAATACTTTGCTATCATTCATTGGTTATTTTGCTTAATTTTTAATGCTGATATCAATTACGCGCAGTTTGATGTTCGCGTCATTTTCAAAAAGGTAAAGTGTTAGCGTGTGGGCGGAGCCTATTTCGGAGAATAATCAGATGCTTTAGTTTAAGTTTAGGGCGTAATCTCTTAATTTTATTTCTGGCGTGATATGGTTATATACCTCTTAAGAATATGCCACACCATATACCCCCCTACAGAACTGAGGTCGCAGTTGATTTAATCGCGGATAGCTGAAACTGACGGCCTCTGCTCGATACATCCCTAGACAGAGGCGGTTGCAAAGCGGGGCGCATACAAGAGCGGGGAGCTGGAGTTGGAGACGTAGGAGTGGGGGCGAGAGCGCGAGAAAGAGAACGAGTAAGAGGACGAGGGATGCGAGAAGGAAGTGGAACAGCAGGAGAGCTGCTTGTGGAAGGCAAGGCAGGAGGTGGAGGAGTGGAAGGAGACGGCAGAGGAAGAGGAGGAGGAGGGAAAGGAAGTGGATCTGGGTCAAGAGGGAGAAGTGGTGGAGGTGGTGAATCCGTAGGAGTTGAAGGAGGTGAAGAGTCGGGAGGAGATGAAGGAGGTGGAGAATCTGGCACAGGGTAAGAAGGTGGTGTATCCAGAGGAATCGGAATGGGTTTAGGGAACAAGTCCGAGGCCTGGACGTCCGGAGGATTTGCCTCAAAATAGGCAGGTTTGAGACGATCGATCGATATAACTTCGGTACGAATAGAAAGCTGTACTTTGAAGAACTTCTCCTTACGAAGTATAACCGGAAAGGGCCCGTCGTACTTGGGTTGGAGAGCAGAACGGTGGGAGTCATGCCTCACTAAAACGTGAGTACAGGAAGAGAGGTCTTTCGGAATGTAGGAGTGCATCTTTTGCTGGCGGGTCGGAGTAGGTCTCCAGGAGAGGGCACAGCGTTTCAAACGAGTGAGATACAGGGTGGGATCTGCAGTAGCGGGAGGGAAAGATTGAGAAAAGAACTCGCCAGGCAGGCGAAGTGTAGAGCCATAAACAAGTTCTGCAGCTGAACACTGAAGATCCTCCTTAACGGCCGTGCGTATACCCAGCATAACCAAAGGAAGAGCCTCAGTCCAGTGTTCTGGTTGTGGATGTGCCATGAGAGAGGCTTTAAGCTGACGGTGGAACCTCTCACAAATCCCATTCGAGATAGGATGGAAGCTGGTAGTATGGATCTTCTCAGAACCAAGCAAGCGCATCAAATCTTTCCAGAGGAAGGATTCGAAAACGCGACCTTGATCCGTCGTGACCGAGAGAGGAATGCCAAATCGAGAGATCCAATGAAACAAGAAAGCTTTAGCTTACAGATTCTGCAGTAGCAACAGAGAGAGAGGGATAGGCTTCGGTCCAACGAGTGAAACCGATCGATACTGGTGAGGAATATATCGCATGCCATATGAAGGTGGAAGAGGTCCAAACAATGTCGATGTGAGCTCTTTCAAAACGTTGACCAGGGGCAAAAAGGTGCCTAAGGGAGCTTTAGTGTGTCTTTGCACCTTAGAGCGTTGAACAAATCAAATGAGCCGCGGACGCCAATTCGCTAACATAATCGGCGTTAACTTAGGCCAGCAACAAAACGACTGTTAGCCAGTTTGTGTGATAAGTCTCGACGCCAGGGTTGTGAAAGCGAATGGAGATTGCAGAAGACTGCCTTTCGAAGAGAATTTGGAACGAAAGGGCGAGGGTGGCCTGTTGAAGTGTCGCACAAGAGTCTCTTTTCTATGCCCGGAAGATTAAGCCACTGCAGCTGTAGAGAAGAGTCCTGCTGAAGATTGATATTGTCTTGCTCCTGGCACGCGGCCATGGCTGCGGAATCAATGTCCAGGATTGGGAGAAGAGCGTTAAATTCAAATCCGAGAAAGAGCATCCGCGGTGAAATTATCCACTCCGGAGATGTGACGTATGTGTCTGTCGTAAACTGGGAAACGAATTCAAGATGACGAGCTTCACGGGGGGGAGTGACGTTCAGCCGTGAAGCCATCGGCAAAAGTGAAATCGCTTTGTGTCGGTCAAGGATGTTGAACTCCGTCCTTCAAAAGTACCTTAAAATGGCAACAGCAAGAATACTATAGAAAGCAACTCCGCGTCCCAAAAGCACTATACCTTTGTTTTCGGCTGGTTGCCAGCTTTGCGTGAAAACAGAAGGCAAGTGGGCAACCAATTCGCCCTTTGGGAAACTGCTGAAATCAACCTGCACCAAACAGCCGAAATCGGAGGCAACTCACCTGCACTCCTCGCTGGTGCGGTATCGTGGGGATGAACTAAAAGAGTGGCGGAGGCGAGGGCTTCTTTGGAAGCCTCAAAGGCAGACTCTGCTGCCGGAGACCAGTCGACTTTAGTGGTGCTGCCTCGCTGTTTAGGACGAATGAGTGCGGTAAGCGGGCCTAAGAGGGCTGCCGCTGATTTCAGGAATCTGTGATAATAGTTGATCATTCCCAGATTGAGAAGTTGCTTTTGATTTGGGGGAAGAGGAAAGGCCGCGGATAGCGGCGACGACGGTCATTACAGAGAGGGCAGATACCCCGCAAGACTGTGTTACCTAGGAACGTAAGAGAAGACGCACCGAATACGCACTTGGTAGGATTGAGAGACGAATTTCCGCATCATCCAACCTACCAAAGACGGCACGTAGGTGATCCGCATATGTTCTTCAGGAGAGGAGGAAGCGACTAAAAGATCATCTAAAAATGCCCAAGCAAAAGGAAGGCCACGGGAGGATAGATATCGATTGAATCCCTGGAAGGAACTGGGCGCTGCATTTTTAAAACCGAATGGCATTTTGTGTACTCAAGAGGCCAAAGGGGGTAAGTATAGCTTTCCTTGGGAACGTCCTCCGGAGCTACGGGTATCTGATGATAGACCCGAATTAAATCCAAAGAGGAGAAGATAGTGTTGCCGGCCAGGTGGGAGGTAAATGATTGGATGTGTGGCACGGGGTATCTATCTGGAGTCGTGGCAGAATTCAAAGCTCTAAATCACCACAGGGTCTCCAATCCCCCGTAGTGCCTTTAGGAACCATGTGTAACGGAGAAGACCACCAACTCTTGGAAGGGCGCACAATGCCAAGTTGCAACATGTGATCAAACTCAGCCTTGGCGGCTTTGAGCTTATCAGGAGGAAGGCGGCGAGCTCGAGCAAAGGTGGGTGGGCCAGTGGTCTCTATATGATGTTCCACAGAATGCTTAAGAGGGGTATCTGAAGAGCAAGGAGGCAATAAAGAAGGATAAGTCTTCTGCAGGAATAGTAAGGAAGGGGACACTACCGAAAGATGGCGGGCAAATAGCAGATAATGCCCTTTTAGCTCAGAAGAACTCTAAGGGAAACCGTGGGAGTAAAGAGAAGTATCACCGTTAACTAGACGTCTATTACGGTCTCCATAAGATTAAAATGGGAACAAAAAAGAGGTCAGCGCCGAGGATGGGCTGTGTCACTTCAGCGACGAGAAAAACCCATGGAAACTGGCGGCGGAGAGACAGATCCAACGTACACAATCGCTCTCCATATACCGGGATGGAAGAGCCATTAGCAGCGAAAAGTTGACAACCATGAAAGGGGACGGAGGAGTCCTGAGAAGGGTTGTTGGGTAAAATCGAAAGGCTAGAGCCGGAATCGATCAAGAAGGGTAATTTAGTGGAGTGATCGTAGACACGAAGGACGTCCTGTGCAGTGGGAGGAGGAAAAGAAAAGGAACCAGCACCACCCGTCGCTCCTACGACGGAATGGCTGTCGAGTTTCCCTGGTGAAGTGGACAAGAAGGATCACATTTTTTTGCATCCAACCCGAAAGTATGGTGGTAGTAACAGTACCCGTGAGGGTACTGACGCTGGCGTGAGGAAGCGGATGGAGAACGGGGGCCGCGAGAAGGGCGAAAGTTGGAAGGAGTGGGATCCCGTGAGCGAAAGGTGTTATCATTCCTAGCCGTAGTAAGTGATAAAAGGGCAGATTTTATCTCGTTCATACCCGTCTCAAGTGCCGAAAGGCGGGCATCGGTAGATGTAGAAGGAGGAGGTTGTACTGCGAAGGTGTGAGTAAGAAGGGTGTGGTGGGTGGGAAAAAGAATGCTGAACTGGAAAGGCAGTAGAAGGCGGTGAAGGAACAAGAGGGGAAGGAAGAACAGCTGAGGCGGGGGCAGAGTACTGAGGAATGTGTTGAGGGTGTGGTGCAGCTGGTTGCTGATTAGCGAGAGAAGAAGAGGTAGGAGGTACGGTAGAAACAGCATATGCGTTGGAAACCGGATCGTCCGGCGGCGGGCGCACAACTCTGTCGGATGTTTCGGCAAACTCGGTGAGCGACTGTTTCGGATCCAATGACCTCAGGACACTGTGATGCTTGGCGGGCATTTTTTGGAGGAAGAGAGTACGAATCAATTTCTCTTCCCTTGTAGATGGAGAACCACCCAACAGGCTCAGCATCTGCACCATCAACTCTGAAGGTTTCTGATCTCCCAAGGCAAGACCTCGGAGCAGCGTTTCCATTTGCTCCTCACGAGTGGGAGCCAAACAGGCGAGAATAAGTTCCTTTAGAGCAGCGTATGGAGCGTCGGAGGTTCTTGTAGCCGCTAACCCATCCCTTATTTTAAGAAGACAAGACTCGGGGAGAGCATTCACAACCCTTGAATATCTCTCCTTCTCATCCTCAATAGACAGGAGAACGGATTCGGCAAGCTCAAACCACAGCTCGGCATTCTGTACGAAGAATGGTTGAAGGTGAATCGGTCGCGAGGTGGTGGACATGGTGAGAGGCGTAGAAATAGGTAGCGTAAGGGAAAGAAAAGAAGGATAAGAAGAAGCGGTGCGAGAGAAGGCACTAATATCTAACAGAGGGTGGAAAACCCAAGGAACCTACAACCCGAAGACCTAACATGTGGCTATTTTGCACTTAAAATTTAATACAATAAAAATAATATAATATATATATATATATATATATTATATATAATATAATATATTATTATATTTATATATATATATAATATATATAATATATATTTTTATTTAACTTTTTTTTTTTTTTTTGAGTAAGTGTACAGGAGCTTGGACCTGCACACACTGGGGTGGCTATACCGTGTCGTTAACCCAACTACAGGGGCATATTAACACTAAGTATAATAATAATATAATAATAATTTTTTTTATTGATTTGGTAAATAATAAAAATAATAATAATAATTAATAATAATAATAATAATAATAATAATAATAATAATAATAATAATAATAATAATAATAATAATAATAATAATAATAGGATACAAATAGTAAGGCTACAGTTAGTGGTCTGTATGGAATACAGAACTTTGCCAATGTAGGGGTCCAACTGCTGGGGATTTGTTGCCGGAACAGGCTGGTGGCTGCTGCCGCTGCGACTTCTTTTGAGGCTGTTACGAAGGGCTTGAGTGATTTGATGCAGGAAGAGGCTGGTGGCTGCTGCCGCTGCGACTTGTGGAGGCTGTTAAGAAGAGAGAGAGAACGCAAACACAGCAATGGGTAAATCTACCCTTAAAAAAAACAATAAAAAAGAAATGCTTTCTTTTTAGTAATGGTATGTCTGAGACAAAAATGCATCTGGAGAATTTTTCTTGGTCTGTGGCGGGTGGTGCTGGCTCTCGTCCGTGGAGCCAATCTTCAAGCTTCTGGTATCACCATGTAAAGCTGGTCATTAAGATTAGGTAGTAATGACAGCTTCTAGATAAGGGTGATTGAGAATTGCTGTGAGTTTTCCTTCTTTATTTCCTTAATCCTATTTTACAAAAGAGGGTTGGACCCCTGTCCTTGGTTAGGTGTTATCTATTGCGTTTGCAATACTTTGCTATCATTCACTGATTATTTTGTTTAAATTTTAATGCTGATATCTATTACGCGCAGTTTTTTGTTCGCGTCATTTTCAAAAAGGTAAAGTGTTAGCGTGGGGGCGGAGCCTATTTCGGAGAATAATCAGACGCTTTAGTTTGAGTATAGGGCGTAATCTCTTAATTTTTAATTTCTGGTATGATATGTTTATATACCTAGAAGTGGGTCCACACCAATAATATATTATATAAATATAATAATATATATATATATATAATATATAATATATATTATTTATATATATATAATATATATATATATATATATATATATAAATATAATAATATAATATAATATATATAAATATAATATATATATATATATATATATATCTATATTATATAATATAATATATATATATATTATATAATTATATATATATAATATATATATTATATATATATATATATATAATTTAAATCGCCAAATTTACAAAGGTTTACACATTGTATATTTTTCAATTTAAAAAAAAAACTTTTGTTCAATTTAAGATATGTGCAGTACTGTACTGTAATTGTAATAAATATCATAAAAATTAAATAGTCAATCAAATATGTTATATATATGTTGTAAATAACAATACATCTGCAATTTAAATCAATCATTTATTAG
>JABUQX010038424.1:0-10000 GCA_015478945.1 Trachelipus rathkii
TATATATTAAATATATATATAATATATATATATATATTATATTATAATAATATATCATAAAAATAGTCTATATTACATATAATATTTTATATTATATTAATATATATATTATTATATTATGATCATATATATCTATCTAATTGATACCTAAATATTGATCGCATACTATCTCAAATGAAAAAAGTATTATTATATATATATATATATATATATATATATTTATATAAATATACTATCTATATATAATATAGTATATATATATATATATATATTGATTACATATAATATATATAGTATATATTATATATATATATTTTATATATAATATCTATATATATATATATATATATATACAATATATATTATAACTATATATAATTTATATAATCTATATATATATACAGATATATATGTATTATATAATAATAATATATCTATATAATATATATATCATAATATTATATATATTAATTATATATTATATAATATATCTATATACATAATATATCTTGTCAGTATCTATATATAAGATATACCATATATATATAATATGGTATTATTTATCTTATAAATATATAATATAATATATATATATCTATATAATATATAATATATTAATATTATATACTATTATTATCATAATATATATATAATATATAATATAAATAATTAATATAATAATAATTTAAATTATATATAATTATAATTAATATATATATATTTTTATGTTTATATATTATATATATATATATATATATATTTATATATAATTAATATTATATATATCATATATTTTATTATAAATTTATATATTATATATAATATATAATATATATATATATATATATAATATAATATATAATATATATATGTATTATATATTATTATATATATATATATATATAAGATATATATTATAATATATATAATATATAATATATATGTATATATATATAATATATAGACATATATATATATATTATATATATATTAATTTGTCCTATTTGAAATATAGGCATAATAAATGAACATGTCAAATATATAATTTATATATATATTATATATATTATATTATTATAGTAAATAATAATATTTAATATACTATTCTATATATATAATATATATATATTTTATTATATATAATAATATATATATATATAATATATACATATAGTATATATTATATATTATATTATTATAGTATATATGTATATTAATATAAGTATTATATCTTATATATCATATATTATAATATATTATATAATATATATTTTATAATATATAATATAACTATATACTATATATATATATTATATATATATTTATATCTGTATATAATATATCTTATATATATATATATAATATATATATATATAAATTATATATTATAGTATATCTATATATATATTATATATAATATATATATATATATATATATATATATATATATATAGGCTATAGTATATTATAGTATAATATTATATATATTTATATTTACATATTTACTATACATATTTAGAAAATATATGCTATATATTTGAACATGTATATATATGAATTATACATATTACATATTTATATATATATAATAATATATATATATATAATATATATATATAATATATATTATAATATATATATATTATTAATATTATTTTATATTTGATCATGTACAGGACCACAACGGTTCACAGAGAAGTCGGCCAACTGGGCTGTAAAACATCAGCCCCATGGAGGACCCTGTCATATATATGTTTCAGTGTCAAAGGGAGATTTGGATGGGGAAATGAATATCAGTGCAGTCAAATAACAATATAATGAAAACTACATAAATTAATACCTTGTTATTATTATAGTCCTAGATTTACATACAAAATGAAGTTATAAATATTGTTTCATTTCTTGAAGAATACATAGAAAATTAGAGTTACTGCCTAAAAAGTTTTGGTGGGAGATTTCAAGAGAAAAAAAAATCAAGAGACATATGGATAATCTTTCAGAAGGTGTAATGACCGTAAAGAAGGAAAATGACGACGGCGAAATAGGTCAGATGGAAACAATCATTTGAAGAGTCTGGCGAACATGATTGAGGGTGTTGCAACAGTAAAAATTTGCAAATGGGATAGGGTCCCGTGAATTTTAGTGAACGGTGAGTTACTATTAGCGTGGCCAATTTCGGAGGCGTGGCAAGTACACTTGGTAAGCGTTTTCGCCTGGGGAGGAAGACACCATCTACCATAATTCGCTTTATGTTTCTGAGTTTTCCTCCCCGCCGATCACTCACTGTCAGCACTCTTAATAGATATATATTATATTATATATATATAATTATTTATTATATAATAATATAATTATAGAATACATAATAATAATATATATTATAACTAATTCTTTATATATATATTATATATATCATATATATATATATTATATATATATATATATTATATATATATAATATATATTATATAATATATAGATATATTATAGTATATATATATATATATATATATATATATAGTATAATATACTATACATATATATATTATTTATATAATAATATTATATATTATATATATATAATATATAACTATATTAATATATTATATATATATATATAATATATATATTATATATATATATATATATATATATATAATAATATATATATATATTATATATATATTGATATAAATATTTTTCTATATTAATATATAATAATATATATATATATATATATATCATTAATATATATTATTTTATATGTATATATTATATATATAATATATATATATTATATATATAATATAGTATATATATTATATATATATATATTACTATATTATAATATATAATTATATATATATTATCTATAAATATACCGAATTGTGTAAAGCAAACTTCATTATAAGATGATTACGCGTTAGCTTAGATTTTCTCTGTAAATATAAATATAACTTTTTATAGTTATGACTGGAATCCAACGATCACTATAAGTGATGAATAGTCAGAAACTGCAAAGGGAAAATTATTTATACTATATATATATATATATATATTATATATACTATATATTATATATATTATTATATATATAGATATTATATATAAGTGTTATTATTCCTCTCTGGTATAGAACAAGTCTTGCTACATTAGCTTGGTGTCTATGGCGAACAATTTAGTATTTTTATGCCAATCACATCAAATTTATCTTATATGTATATTAAGCGACTTTAAGAATAGATTTATTAAAACGTTTATATTATTCGTAAGGTAATCAAAATCAGGTGGATCTAAGTCACCACATGACACCCATCAGAGGAAAGTAGAAATCAAAACAGAAACCAAGCACTTAATATATTTAACGCAGATAATGTTCGACCTTCATTGTTAACCTACAAATAAAACTTAAAAAAAAAATAAAAAAATTAAATTCATAGTCGCTTTCACTTACAATCAATTATAAAAAAAAAATCTCATTTATTGATTTCTTAATACATTTACATAGATGAGTAGAACTTGTTACACAATTTTCCAAAATAATCCATTATTTACTAAATGGTTCATAAGATGGTATCATTAAGATGATTAAGATTCTCTCTTATTATTATTCATTATTATATTTATACTTATTATTATTATTATATTATTATTATTTTAATTATATTATTAGTTAATTATTATTATTATTATTATATTATTTGATTATATTATTATTATTCTTATTATTATTATTATTATATTATTATTATTATATATTATTCATTTGATATTTTATTATTATTATTTAATTATTATTGTTATATATTATATTATTTTATTATTATATTATTATATTTATTCATTATTATTATTATTTATTATTATTATTATTATTATTATTATATTATTATTGTATTTATTATTATTATTATTATTATAATTATAATTAATTCATTATTATTATTATTAGTTATTTATGATTTTATTTTATTATATTATTTATTATTTATTATTATTATTAATATTATTATTGTTATTATATTAAATAATATATAAATTCATTATTTATTATTATTATTATTATTTATATTATTATAATTAATTATTCATATTATTATTATTATATATCTTATTAATTATTATTATTATTATTATTATTTTATCTATATTTATTATATATTAATTATATTTATATATTTTATTATTATTATTATTATTATTATTATTATTATTATATTATATTATTATATATTATTATTATTATATTATTATATTATTTTATTATTATGTTATTATTATTATTATATTCATTATTATATTATTATTATTTATTATTATTAGTTATTATATTATTATTATTTTTATTATATTATTATTTTATTATTATTATTATTATTATTTTTATTATTATTATATATTATTATTATTATTTCATATAATTATATTATTATTATTATTGATGATTATTATTATTATTGATTATTTATTATATTATATTATTATTATTATTATTATTATTTATTTGATATATTATTATTATATATTATTATTATGTATTATTATTATTATTAGTATTATAATTATATTATTTATTATTATTATTATAGTTTATCATATATTATTATTATATTATTTATTTCATTATTATTTTTTATTAGTTTTTTATTATTCTTATTATTATTATTATTATTATTTTATTATTATTAATATTATTATTATTTATTATTAATTTTATATTTATTATTTATATTATGATTATTATTATTGATAGTACTATTATTATATTATTATTATTAATATTATTATTTATTAAATTTATATTATTATTCAATATTATTATTATGATATTATATATTATTATTGAATTTTATTATTATTATTATAATTATTCATTATTATTATTATTATATTATTATTATTATTTATTATTATTATTATTATTAATTTATTTTATTTATTATTAATTATTATCATTATAATATTAATTATAATAATATATTTATTATATTATATATTATGATTATTATTATATATTATTATTATACTATTAGTATATAATACTATATATGATATATATATATTATATATATATATATAAATATATATATATATATATATCAATATATATTATATATCTATATATATAATTAAAATATATATATATATATATATATAATATTATAATATATATATTTATTAATATATATATATATATATATATATATATATATATAGTATATAATAATAAACTATATATATATATATATATATATTAGATATATATTATATATTATGTATATTATTTATTGTGTATCAAACATTCCAAATCAACAATATGTGGTTGCAATCGACCCAAGCTTTTACAGTTCAATACATCACAATATTCTTTCAGATTTATCCCCACGGTACAGAGCCCTGTCGCCCTAAGGAAACACCTAACTTTTACAAAATCGTGCATGGTAACATAATCACAGAGGCACCATCCTCAACCGCTCTTTTCCAAGCATCAAAGTTCTGTACCTCCATCTCAAGGTTGTAACTTTGTTGTGAAATTTCTCCTATGAATTTCGTTTTAGAACGTTCTTCTATGCATTCTTACCTTATGACTAAGAGCTAAGCGAGAAGCCTCCAGGTTCCTTCACAAAATTGCAAGCCGCATTAGCTCTGCCGCAGTAGAACGGAGTAGTTCGGGGTTTAAAAGTGGCTGCGAAAGAAAGAGTGAAAAGGGGGGGCGTGAATTTTGTTCGAGGCAGGGAATATATTTTCCCCAGTTACTAATACTACCCAAGCCTTGTATATGCATTAAAGTACCTATGTATATACATATTATATATATATATATATATATATATATATATATATATATATATATATATATATATATTTTGTATATATACTCTTTTAATATTTTAAGTATTTTTTATTACAATGTGTATTTTCCTTTTTAAAAATACAGGTAAAATATTAAAGAATACTAAGTGTATTCCGCAGTGTTATGGGTTTCCAAAGAGGTCTTTAATAGAAGAAAGTGGAGGTAAATAATGCCCTTAATATCTTTTTTATTTTCAGCGGTTATCTAAATTTCGATGTTAATTAAGTTTTAATTAATAACCATTTTTATTGCATGACAAATGTTACCTGAAAGTTTCCTGTATATTTTCGCCCATTGTGTCATAATTTTTATAACTAAATATAAAGTGATTTTGATTTATAATTAATGTTTGTTAATGAATATATTATAATTACTTTATCTTGATGAGCGTGATAATTCTATATAATTAATAATATGAATTCATTATTATATATGATTGTTTAACTATTAAATTTGGATCATGTAATTACCGATAATTAATTGATTCGCAGGTTGTTGTGACGAGTTTGTTGTAATGAGTTTGTGGTTACAAGCTTTTGTCACTATGGGCTTTTGTTTAATTATGAGGTCTTAAATGCACCATTTGAATAAAGAGTGGAGACAACATGGTTTTTACTCAAAAAATCCCCCACACGAAGTGACGGCGAGTGGCCTTCATGAAAGCACGTCACATACTCTGGCAACCGTGCCATTGTGTGAGACAGCGTGGAAACTTCAGAATGCCAGCTGAGTAGTGGGAGAGGCTTTCCTCTCTACCGTTGGCTGGCTGCTTGGCTGGGGAACACTCTCCCCTTAAAATTTTAAAAAAAACTTTATTTTTAATTAAAATTTCTTACTTGTAATAGCCTCCTGGCTATTCTCTGTGTATGGTTTCCAGGTGGAGTGGAGGTTGTTTGGACTTTGTTTAGATGGCTGCTTGTTACGCTGCATCTGCTGCATCTGGATCCCTCCGGATTTATCCTGGCTAGGCTCGGCAGATGAAGTGATGTGCTTTCTTGGCCACTCGCCGTCACATCGTATGGGGATTATTGAGTAAAAACCATGTTGTCTCCACTCTTTTATTCAAAGGTGTGTTTTAGCACCTCACAATAAACAAAAGCCCTTCTCAATAAAAGCTTGTAACCACAAACCCTTCACAAACAAGCTAGTCTCATCAAAACTGGAATTGTAATTGGTTTGACTCCATTTACAGGTCTATTCATTATATATAATTAATGAATTCATTTAGATCATTTGTTATTAAGCAATTAAGGTTATTGAATGAAGAGAAGGTGCTATAATTGTTGTCATTTAGTAATCAATCAAAATCACTTTATATGTAATTATAAAATTTATGACACAAGGAATAAATTATACAGGAATTTTTCAGGTGACATTTTTTCATGCAATAAAATGGTTATTAAATAAAACTCAATTACTTTAAAAAACCGCTGAAAATAAAAAAGATATTAAGGAAATTATTTACCTCCACTTTCTTCTATTAAAGACCTCTTTGGAAACCCATAACACTGCGGAATACACTTAGTATTCTTTAATATTTTACCTGTGTTTTTAAAAAAAGGAAAATACACATTGTAATAAAAAATACTTAAAATTATAAAAAGAGTATATATACAATTATATATATATATTATATATATAATATGTATATATATATATCTAATTATAATATATATATATATATATATCTATATATATATTTATATATATAGATATATTATATAATTAAAAAATATATATATATATATATATATATATATATATATATATATATATATATATAATCTATATATATATATATAAATATATATATTATATATATATTATTATATAATATATTATAATTATATCATATATATATATATATAATATATTATATATAATTATATATAATATAATAATATATAATATATATCTATATATATATAATAGTATATATACTACAATAAATATGTTATAAATAGGTACTTTAAATGCATATACACGGGCTGGTAGTATTAGTACGGGAATAAATTATATGTCGCCTGCTCGAAACAAAAATTCACGCCCCCTCTTTTCACTCTTTCTTTCGCGCCACTTTAAACCGAACCACTCGTTCTAACTGCGGCATGAGCTAATGCGGCTTGCCATTTTGAAGGAACCTGGAGGTTTCTCGCTAGCTCTTAGTCATACGGTAAGTGCACTAGAAGAACGTTCTTAAAACGAAATTCCATGAGGACGAAATTCGGCAAACAACAAAGTTACAACTTGAGATGGAGGTTCCAGAACTTTGATCTTAGGAAAAGAGGTGTTTGACGGATAGTCGTGCCTCATTTTTGATAGTTACATGCACGATTTGTTTGTTCAAATTTAGGTGGTTTCTAGGCGATCATGCTTGTACCGGGGATAATCTTAATAGGATTCTGTGATGTTTGAAACATGTATAAAGCTTTGGCGTCTATGCAACCATATTGTTGTATTGGATTGTTGGCACACAAAACTAATGTACCATAACTATCTATATATATATATTATATATAATATATATATTATATATAATATTATTTATATATACATCTATATATATATATCTATATATATATATATATATATAATTATATATTATATAATATATATATATATAATTATATAATATATAATATATATATATAATATATATATAATATATATAAGTATATACTATAATATATATATATATATATATATTATATATATTATATTATATATACTATTAATAATTAGTATTAATAATAATAATGAATAATAATAATCATGAATAATAATATACATATACATATATTATTATTATAATATGTAAATAATATATAATAATAAAATAATAAAAATAAATAATAATAAATAATAATATATATAATTAATAATAATATATATAATAATAATAATAATCTATAATAATAATATAATAATAAAATAATAAATAATAATTAATTAATATTAATAATAATTCAATCATATCAAATAATAATAATAAATATAATTATAATAATAATAATAATCCTAATAAAGATCATTAATAATTAATAATAATAATATAATATAATACTAATAATAAGAATAATTTCATAATAATAATCATAATAATATATAATAATAAGAATCATTATAATAAAATAATAAAAATAATAATGAAAATTCAAATAACTAATAATAATAATAAAATGATAATAATAATAAATAATAATATGATATAATATAATAATAATAATAATAATATAATACTAATAATAATAATAATAAATAATACATAATAATAATAATAATTATAATTAATGAATAATAATAATAATTAATAATAATATAATAAAATAATAATAATAAATAATAACAATATAATATATAATAAAATAATAATAATATAATTAAATAATAAATAATAAAATAATAATAATAATAATAATAATATAATAATAATAATAATGATAATAATAATAAAATACAATAATAATTAATCATAATAATAATAATAATTAAATAAAATAATAATAATGAACGATAATAATAAATAATAATAATAATAATAATAATAATATTATAATAATTATTATATAATAATAAAATAATAATAATAATAATAAATAATAACTAATAAATAATAATATAATAATCAATAATGAATTAATAATTAATATATAAATAATAATAATAATAATAAAAAATATAATAATAACTAATAAAATCTAAATAATAATAATAATAATCATAATAATAAAAATAAATAATAATAATAATCAATAATGATATTAATAAGAATATCATACTAAATAATAATAATAATATAAGATAATAATAAAAATAATAATAATAATAAAATCAATAATAATCAATAATTATAATAAATAATAAAATAAAATAATAATACTAATCTAATAATAATGATAATCATTTTAATATCTAATAATAAAGTTTTTTCATGTTTAATAATCATAGAACTAAGAATAATAAAATAATACTTAGATATTTACAATAATTATCATAATACTAAAATAATAATAATAATAATAATAATAAAATAAAAAATAATAATATATAATAATAATATAAATATAAGATAGTAATAATAATAATAATATAATACTAATAATAATAATATATAATAAATAAAATAATAATATAATAATAATAATA
>JABUQX010038424.1:15000-20000 GCA_015478945.1 Trachelipus rathkii
ACATTAATCATATCATTAGGGGCTTTATTTTCGTTTGCAATGCCGTCATTCATTTACCAACTATCTTACTATTGGTTGTTTCTTTAAAGTTAAAGACTCTCTTTCCCCACACTGCTACAGTCCTCTTTTGTCTCTAATTTAATTTGTTTTGTGGTTCACAAGATGCCTATATAGGCTGCACGGTACGGCAACTCAGGACTCGTTCATGTGAGCATATGGACGTAGGTTAAAGAACCTTTGCCTTTTGCCATTCAAATGCCCTTCTGCCTTCCATTCACCCTCTCTGAAATGCCACAGCCCAATACAAATGAAAAAAAAATTATTCTCACCTGATCCAACATATTGGGTATACACATTTTAGAATCATTGAACATTAAGCAATTACAGCCATCTCTAAACTAAGACCCATCCTCACAACTCTTATTTATTGCATAATTTATATTTGTCTACATATTAATATAATAATTACATGTTACAACCAACCAACCCAGCTTTATAATTTACAACCAACCTAACGTTAAACTTTAATTTCCGTTTCTCCTCAGTATACTTTATCATAAGCAGCCTAATTGTTATAGTTCATATTGTCAGTGCACATTTGCTCTTGTACATGCTATTATTACTATTATTATTATTATTATTATTATTATTATTATTATTATTATTATTATTATTATTATTATTATTATTATTAATATTATTATTATTATTATTATTATTATTATTATTATTATTATTATTATTATTATTATTATTATTATTATTATTATTATTATTATTATTATTATTATTATTATTATTATTATTATTTTGAATTATATTTCTGAAGATGACCTTAGTCTTATTTCGAAAGTTCACGTCGATCAATAAAAGTTATTGAATTTTGCGACTGTCATTTCCATCCTTTTTGTCTTACTTTTAAAGTTCTCAGAGGAGAAATCTCTCTCTCTCTCTCTCTTTCCGATCCTCTCTCTCCTCTCTTCTCTCTCCTTCTCTCCTCTCTCTCTCTCTCTCTCTTATATATATATATATTAGTATATATAGATTATATATATATAGATATATAGTATATAACTATTAATATATTTATATACAAAAATCATTACGAAGATGGATACATATGTAATATATATATATATTATATATATATATATATATCATAGATGCCACTTGTTGGCAACAAAAGAATGTGAAGACGAAAAATCTTCGAAACATTTATTACACTCTTGAATCCATAAAAATCGATGAAGTCTTAAATTAGTCTACATCCTATAAATATACGTAAACAAAAATATAACAATTATAAAAATAATAATAAAAAGGAAAAATTATATGTTAAGTGATTTTATAAAAGAGATTTTTGCAGAGATGGGCCTTTAGAAATTGAAATTTTTGCACACAAAATATAAAAAAAATTATTTCAATAATACATAAAAATGCATTATATACACTTTCACAATTTTATATTTTCCATGCACACTATTCAATAATAAATATTTCAATTATTTAATGAGTACTCGCCCTGGCTTTTAAAAATAAAAGGAATGCAAAATTCCAAACACTACAAGAAAATAAAGAGCTTGGCAGAGATTCTTTGCAGCACCATAAAAAATAAAATATTCAACTGAGGAGCGAGAACAAACATTAGATAACCACGGAGATTAGTGACGGAATGAATAAGTTTCTGCCTGCGCTTTGTTTAAATACTCCTGCAGACGACGGAATGGTAGCGTCAAATTTTCGATTCTTAAGTAAGACTTTATGTAACTAAAAATATTTTTAAGGGAAAGTAACATAAATGTTTAAGCAAGGTTGGAAATAGAAGGTAACAATATATCATAGCTTAGTATATATATATATATAATATATATATATATATATATATATATTATATATATATATATATATATATATATATATATATATACCTGAGATATATATTAGATAACAATAATAATATATATATTCAATATAATAACAATCATTATATCTATATATATATATATATATGTATATTATATATATATAATATCTATATACTATATATATATATATGTATAATAATATATATAATATATATATTATATAATATATATATATATTATGTATAATTATCTTATATATAAATATATATATATTATCTATATATATGTATATAATATATCTATATAATTATATATATTATATATAATCTATATAATACTATATTATAATATTAATATATATATATAATATAATTTATATAATCATATTATATATGGTAAAAGGCAAGGCCAGCAAAATTTCCAAATGAATTGAGAAAAAAAAATCCTAAATTCGATGAATGTTTGGGGAGCGCGGCCTGATAAACTGTGTTGAAATGTGTCTTTTTTTACCATTTAATGTAAGATTCAACTTGGTTGTTTCGTCTATGGTCAGAGACTGGACAGGGAAAGGATAAGACTATGTGAAAAGATGAGTCATATAACTCTCCTCAAAGGAGGAGTTATATGACTAGAGAATTCGGAAGACGTGAGTCCGTTGAAATTTCGATAGCATAAAGAAATTGATACAAAGTACAAAGAGCATAAAGTGATTAGGGAGTATCAGTGTGAGTGCTAGAGTTGATACTACTAAAAGCTTCATAATAAATTTATTCAAGAATAGATGTGTGTTTTTGGACGGTGAAATCTCTTGTAACCAGACTGTAAGAGGATACATAAGGGCACAGCCCTTTGGGCTGCGCCCTTACCACTTACACCCCCATTCGGGGTACCCCGAGATTGGTCTTCATGCATCTCTCTAAGGGTCATCTCCATGTAGGGGGTTTTGTAGTTTTGTATAGTAAAGCTTGAGATTGTTGTGTTGATGAGTGAGCGCATTCCTGAAAGCTTTTGTATAAACATGGAAGTAACCAAACTAATACCCGAGCCGTTAGGGCTACTTTCGTGTTTATACAAAATCGTTTAGGAATTCTACCCTAATGATAAGCCTACCGGGTAAGCCTAACTGAACATCTGTGTTATATAGCCTCAAACATTGGTAAGTATGATAGTTAGGTTAAGCTCTTTGTAGGGGAGTAGGCAAGTAGGGGAGTAGGGGAGTAGGTTACGTTTTGTAATGCAATGGTAGTTACTCTACTGATATTAATCAGTGTACTTTGTTAATGTTGGCAGTTTATTCGTACGTAAGGTATGTTATGTTCCTAGTTTAGGTGATATTATGTTAGCTTTACGGATGTTAAAACTTTGTTATGCTAGTGTTTATTCATCGTTCAATATGTTAGTTAGGTTATGATATGACAAATATTACTATGTTAATATTAAATTAACATTGAAATGGCATAGATATGAAAGAAAATGGGAGATAGGCTAAGTTTTATCGCCAATGTTAGTTACTTACCGTTGATAAGCAAAGAACTTTGTTAATGAAAACTGTTTATTCGTAAGTTAGGTATGTTAGGTATGTTAGGTATGTTAGGTATGTTATGTTCTTAGTTCAAGTTAGCATTTATTAGTTTGCCAGCGCGATAGTTAGATTATGATAAATTTTTGTTAAGTTTTATTAAATATTACTATACATATGTAAAATTAGAATTGATATGTTGCAAAAGTGGGGATAGATTGTGCTTTGTAAACAATGTTAGCTACTTTACCTTATTGATTGAGTAGGAAACTTTGTCAATGTTAGCAATTTAATTATCCTTTTAGTGGTGTATTTGTTGTTGTTTTTACATAATGTTCTTAGTTCAAGATAGCATTTATTAGTTTGTCAGTGCGATAGTTAGGTTAGGTTATGATAAATTTTTGTTAGGTTTTGTTAAATATTACTATGACAATGTGAATTATCATTGATATGTTGGAAAAGTGGGGTTAGATTGAGTTTTGTATGCAGTAATGTTAGCTAATTTACCGCTGATGTGAAGGGAACTTTATTAATGTTAGCCATATTAATTCATACGTAAGGTATGTTTTAGGTTTGCTGTTTTTTACATAATGTTCTTAGTTCAGGTTCTGCTATGCTAGCTTTAATGGCTAAGTTGTTAACTTTGTTAATGATAGCAGTGTATTCGTACACCGGATGCGTTAAATATGTTATATTCTTAGTTTAGCTTTACTGAGGATAAACTTTGATATGTTTGCAAGTATTCGTTGGGGAGCATGATAGTTAGGTAAGGTTATGATAAATTTTGCTAAATATTACTATGTTAATGTAAAATTAACGTTGATATGCTAAAGATTTTTATTATTATTATTATTATTATTATTATTATTATTATTATTATTATTATTATTATTATTATTATTATTATTATTATTATTATTATTATTATTATTATTATTATTATTATTATTATTATTATTATTATTATTATTATTATTATTACATCATCACTTTTTGTTTCTGTTACAATTTCATGTTTAAACAAAGCTGTACATGGTATATTGTATAGACTTTTGAACCGATATGGCTCTTTTGCACGTCATATTCTTATTTACTTTCTTCTGATTGGTTGAAAGAAAGAATCTCATTACATTTGGGGACTGTTTATCCACTCGAGTTTCATCTGTAGGACATTTTTCACTGTGCTGGTACGATGACGTCTCACCCTACCCCTAAGCTTGCTAGTGATATCTTTACGAGGAACATTTATATTCCCAACGATGTGTCATTTATATTTATTTATTCGTAAACCGAATGAAGACCAATACATTGCTTGTATTCCTAGCAGAGTTGTAAATAATAGACCTTTATTAATTTCTGTTGAAGAATTCATCAAGATTATTGATGTCGCAGGAGCATGGGTAAAGTTAAGTAAATGTGTCCATCTGAATACATCGACTCATAGTGAAATATTAAAAGAGGAGACAGTGTGAGAGGTTCTAGTAGAATAGAGGTTGTTTTCTCGTCGAGTGACAATATTAATAGCCTTGATGTACGCAACTATTGGAAGCCCCTCGATAATGCCACATTCATGAGTACCCGTATAGGGTTCACAGTTCTTTCATCTGAAAATATTA
>JABUQX010038424.1:25000-30000 GCA_015478945.1 Trachelipus rathkii
AGAAACTCTTAATTAGTTACCTAAATTATAATTATTATCGTTCTAACTTGTAATAATTCCAATTAAGAAGAAATTATAATAATATAAAATAAATTAAAGGCGTGTGTGTCTATTGAAGGTAATTTGCTTATCTAAATAAATTCCATTTCTGAAAATTGCTGCAAATTATTATATATATATATATATAATATATATATATATACTATAATATATAATATATTATATATATATATATATAATAATTATTATATATAATATATATATATATATATATATATAATAGTATATAATATACTATTATAATATATCATATATATATATATATATATTATAATGTGTGTGTGTTGTGCGCTGCGCGTGTGTGTGTGTGTGTGTGTGTGTGGTGTGTGTGTGGTGAGTGTGTGTGTGTGTGAAGTGCAAGTAGTCGTGTGTTAGTGTGTGTGTGTGTGTGTGTGTGTGTGTGTGTGTGTGTGTGCGCGTATTGGGGCAAACTAGCTTTAAATTTTTTTTAAATCAAAATCAACAGTAATTAATCTCAATTCATATTCAGAATGATTTATGATCAATAACAAACATAAGTTTTTTATTTGTATTTGCATAAATTTATTACATTTGTTTCTACTTTTCTATCGACGTGTAAAGAAAATGAATTGAAAAATATTTTCCTTTGTAAAGTAAGCTTCCTTTACTTTGTTTGTGCATTTGTTTTCTTATGTTGAAGTTTGAAAGAGAATTTTAAATAAAATTTCGATTCATCAGTTCAATAGAAATCGAAAACTTAAGAGCATTTATATTTGGCTTCTCAGAAAAGTGGTTTATAATGTCTTTGCATTTGGGATTAAGATTAATATTGGTCGTAGCAGAAATTTTTGGTTTTAATAAGTTTTATGTTTTATATAACAAAAAGATTAAATTTCTTTCTAGTCTATACTACAGCATTCACACCGTCCTATTTTTAAGTTCCTATCTATCATTTTTTGTGTTATATTTCAAACAAAATTTTGCTATTAATGGAGCAGGAAATAAGTGTGTAGCGTTGAAAGAGAATAATTTCATTTCAAGACTATTGAATAATCTGTATTTTCTTTCTGGTTTCATATATACCATTGTGGCGTGTAATTTACTCATTTATTCGAGAATTTATGCGGAAAATCTTATTTCTCTCCTGAGAAATCTTAAAAGACGATCATGTTATACAGAAAATTATTTGTACTTAATAATCAATCTTCTCCTATCAGCATATTTTATTTTTATTTCTGTTTACAATATGCCAAAACTTGCTCTTGAATTAAACTCAAACGAAAAAAACACAGGAGTATTTTTTTATTTTTTGGTGCTTTTACACGCAAATCTTCAAATTGAGAATTTTGTATATCAGTTTGTAAGCTTTACAGAACAAATTTTAAGTAACTTCAGAATTTTTTTGAATGATGTTATAAGATATGAAAAAATTATATATCGAAAGATGATTCATTCTATTTCTGTTAATGAAAAGGCCATTTTCGGTAATCTATCTCGCAATGCAATTTCAACAATAAATTTAACAGAAAATTTTAATTCTTATTTTCAAATGCCAATATGTTTTATTTTTATCATTAACTTATTTCATTTTACCGTTGAACTGACACGATTAGCCAAAAATGGAATACAGAACAATTTTCCAACTTCGATGTCAGCCATGTTCATGACATTCGTGATACTTTTCGTGTCAGATGTTGTAAATGTGAAGGTCAGTATAGAAATGTTAATGTGTCATCTTGTCGTAATCATAATAATAACAGTTAATTTAGATATTTTATGATATTGAAACAAAAAATTTAAAGCTTACTTGTAATAAACTAATTGTTTTAATAAATATTACATTTGAATAAACTTAATTTTACCTATTCATATTTCATATTCAATTAAATTAATAAATATAAAAAGTAACAAATATATATATATATATATATATATATATATATATATATATATATATATATATATATATATATATATATATATATATATATATATATATATATAAATATACAAACACATATAAACGCGAAACTTATAAATCCATGTTTCATATGTATGTAAATTTATATATATATATATATATATATATATATATATAAATATATATATATTATTTATATATATATATAAGTATATATATATATATATATATATATATATATGTATTTGAGTTAATGTACAGGATCAACCACGGTCCACAGGGAAGCTGTCACACTGGGTTGATTAATCAACTCCATGGGTGGGTCCCGGTTCATACATTTTTTACATGTCAAAGAAAATTTTGATGGTGAAATGAATATTCAGTCAAAAATAAATCAAAAGCTAAACAAAAAGATATCCTTCCATAATAAATACTCTTAATATTACAAAGCAAAATCATATATTGGGAATAATATTAAGTTCTTGGAAGATAAGAGAAAATAGAGTTACTGTTAAAGTGGGAGTATTCAGATAAGATATGGGATAACCTTTTAGAAGGTGTAATGGACCATAAAGTGGGAAAATGACGACGGCCAATAAGGTCCAGTTGGGTCAATCGATGAAGATATGGTGAACAGATTTCAAGGAATGGTGATGAAAAAATTTTCAAAACGGAGGAAGTTCTCGTGATATGTAGTGGTTGGGAGTGATTTAGGTGTGGCCAAAGAGGAAGCGTGCAAGTATCACCTAGTGCAAGCGCTTTCGTCTGTGAGAGGAAGACCACTCACCAATGTTCGGCTTTATATTTCTAAGTTTCTCGATGAGAACTCCTCTAGCACTCTTGCCAATAATACCGGAAGCCTTGTAGAAGAGCAGGATAATAATCAGTTGATGGGAGGAGACCTTGTCGAATAGCATCCGGGAGGTACCTAGAACAGCTCCGAAAAGAAAAACCGGCCATTTTGACCTCTCTGTCAGCGACCTCGTTGCCAATTACCCCTATGTGAGAGAAGGTCCAACATAGTATGACTTGTTTCTTACAAGAATGGAGCAGCCAAGATGATGTTGTACAGCGGTTGCCATTGTGCGCCTGGAGTGAACTGAGTGAATCTGAATAATTAACATATTAGTGGACTTGGTTAAAGAACAGAATTCTAGAGAGGGCAATCATTATACCCATTAAATCTGACGTAAATATTGAAGCATGAGTGGGGAGTGTATGGGAGAGGATGAGGTCAGGAAAGACAGCAGACGCACCAACACTGTCCCCTGTTTTAGAGCCGTCAGTAAATACTGGAGTAAATCCATTGTAATCTGTGGAATGAGACAAGAATGATGCCTTTAACAAGACAGCGGGGTGGCTAGATTTGGGGAAAAAGGTTCAAGACCAGGCAAATGGTGGGAGCAGGGAATAATATATATATATATATATATATATATATATATATATATATATATATATATATATATATATATATATATATATATATATAAATAATATATATATATATATATATATATATATATATACATATATATATATATATATATATATATATATATATATATATATATATATATATATATATATATATATATATATATATATATATATATATATATATATATATATATATATATATATATATACTTCTATATATATATATATATATAACTATATATATATATATATATATATATATATATATATATATATATATATATATATATATATATATATATATATATATATATATATATATATATATATATATATATATATATGTGTTATGTATGTAGATAATAAGTAATAAATTTTCCTTGATCGTTGGTTGGGAAATATGAATATACCCATTGTCGAGAACCCCATTGTAAATACTCGCACTCTTCGTTTCTATTTGGATTGATTTTTCAATAAATATATAAGAAAAATATTTATCTACGGCGTTTTGTTGTATCTTAGCGATAATGGGATTATATTAATTATAGTTCCTTAAAAGATTTAACTACAAGGTCTTTTATTATCATCATGTACGTGTGTTTCACATGTTTACTATTTGGAGACAAGAATAACTATCCAAACCCTGAGTCCTTTCACGAGTCAATTTGAATGCTCCCTTTCCTTTTCTCTTATCGATAAATGAATTATCCATTGGAGAGCGCCGGAAGAAGTGCAGTGCTGGATTTCAACATCATTTGACTGCGATAGGAATAGGCAACACTAATCAGCAAAAAGCAATTCTTGGGCACTTAGCTGGTCCTGGAATGCAAGACGTCTACGCTACAATTAGTATATCCGAAAGTGCAACATATACAGACATACTATCAGTGCTGGAGTCTAAGTTTTCACAAAAAAGCTAGTATTCGATATGAAAGATTTTTATTTCGTAAAGCTTTCCAGGAACCAAACGAATCTACGGATGCTAATGTTCCTAAACTTAAGAAATTAGCTGTTAGCTATGATCTTAGTGGTATAGAAGATTCTATTATAGGTCAGGTTATTGTCAAATGCCATTCTTTACATAGGAAATCACTAAAAGAGGTTACACTTACATTAGATTCTATGTTTAATTTTTCAAGTGATATGGAAGCAGCTGAGATGCGAGCCTCATATATGGAAGATAACTCTAATAACTTTTATGTAAATGTTGCTATGGTAAGAAACCTACAGGTAGGAAGAAATCAAAGAAAGTGTACTGAAAACACATATGTAAGAAACAGAGGGCTAAATTATAACTATAAGAATTTTAAATATTTTAGGTGTGGTTACTTTGATCATAATGCTAAAGAAACGTGTAAATGTCTCGCATTTCATAAAATTTGTAGAAAATTCAAAAGGAAAGGCCATTTTATAAATCAATTTAAAACTAAGTTTAAAGTAAAATTTATTACTACGAATGAAAATTCTGATAACAATAAGTGTTATTTTAATACAGTCATTTTTACGAAAGGTAACAATTTATCTTTGTTAGGTTTAGATTGGCTTCCGTCAGTTCCGTTAGTCTTTAAAAAATCTTTAGAAGCTTCATGAAATGCTTCTAAATTACTAAAATTTAATG
>JABUQX010038424.1:35000-42500 GCA_015478945.1 Trachelipus rathkii
GATTAGACTGGGTTATGCTAAATTTTTTTAAATATCGCGGTTTTACATGTAAAATTAACATAGATATGGCTGAGATAAGCCTGAAAACAGTGTGAATAGGTTACGTTTTGAACGATGTGTTAGGTACTTTACTGTTCGTTTAAGTGCAGAAAAATTGTTAATGTTGTAGTTTTATTCGCCCGATGGTGTGTTACGGTTTGTTCGTTGTATCTTATATTCTTAAGTTCACGTTATGTTATGTTAGCTTTATTAAGTAAAAAACTTTGTTACACCATATATTCGATGGTAGTAATAAAGACATTATTTTTGTGTTATGTTTTCCGAAATGAGACTCGAAATATGACATGAATCAATGATCAATAGATCAATAGATAAAAGTCGTGGTGGGAAGCGGTCGGGGAAGGGTTCGATGGTTTTGATTTACTGTTACTGCATTTACTGCTTTAAAATCAGTAAACTATTACATTTACTATACTTTTTTCAAAGAACTTTTTTATGTTATGTTTGGATAAAACTTTGTTATGTTTGCAGTTATTCGTTGTCTGGTATGATAATAGACAAGCGTTATATAAATTGTTGTTCAAATATTACTGTTCAATGTAAAATTAACGTTAATATGTTAAGATATGCTTGAAAAAAGTATGAATAGGTTACGTTTTGCACGCAGTGGTAGTTACTTTACTGGTGTTAAGTGTGGAACTTTGTTAATGTTAACAGTTTATACGTGTGTAAGTGTGTTCGGTTTGTCGTTGTACATTATTTTTAGACCAGGGTTAGCTAATGTTTTGCCTTAAATATACGATGCTGATGTAAATTAACATTGATATCTTAGAGATATCATGCTTGAAAAGTGTGAATAGGTTAGTTTTGTATGAAAGTGTTGGGAATATTTACTGTTGTAGTGCTGAAGTTTGTTTAATGTTAGTAGTTATCTGGAGCTACTGTGGTTACGGTTGTCCGTTGTACATTATTTTCTAGTTCATTTGATGCTATGTTAGCTTTATTAATGTGAAAACATTGTTATGTTTAAAATATATCCGTGGTTAGTATATAAAACGAACTCGCTTTTTTGTGCTATGTTATCCGAATGATACTCGAAATGCTACGTAATTCGATAGTGTTAATGTAAAATTAAAACATTGATATTTTAGAGATGTTTGAAAAAGTGTGAAAGGTTACGTTTTGAACGCTGTGTTAGGTACTTTAATGTTGTTAAAGTTAGTACGATGATTGCCAGGCTAATGTATTAAGTAAAGTGTCTATAATTACTGTGTGTGTGTGCGGTATGTTAGATTTGTAATGTTCATATACATATATAGTTGTGTGTGGCGCCGTGTGTGTGGTGGTTATTAGAATTTGTTTATGTTTCATATACATATATAGTTGATATAATAATAATAATAATAATAATAATAATAATAATAATAATAATAATAATAATAATAATAATAATAATAATAATAATAATAATAATAATAATAATAATAAAATAATAATAATATAATAATAATAATAATATAATAATAATAATAATAATAATAAAATAAAAATAAATAAAATAATAATAAAATAATAATAATAAAATAATAATATATAATAATAAATAATAATAATAATATTAAAAAATAATAAAATAATAATAATAATAATAATAATAATAATAATAATAATAATCAAAAACTACTGTTTAAGATAAAAACAGATGTTAAGTACGGACATAAGGGGAACAAAGTAATAAATCTCACCACCCTTCTCATGTGTCAAAAGATATCGGGTACAAAGTAATAAATCTCGTTACCTTCACATGTGTCAAAAGATATTAAGATTAATGAGTCATTCCTCGAATTTCATTGGCTGTTCGTGATGGCTTAGCAAATGCAGTTCTCTGATTGGCTATCCTTGAGCGTACAAGATTACGTAATAGTATAGGTGTCTGGTAGCAGAAAATTTACCAACTCAATGTTCTACGTTCGTGGACCTGCAAGGCACAGTGATCGCACGCGTTATAGTGTTTGAGCATCTACTGTGAATATAATAATAATAAATATAATAATAATAACTAATAATAATGAATAATAATAAAATAAAAATAATAATATAATATAATAATAAAACCATAATAATAAGAATAATAATCAATAATATAATAATATAATAATAATAATATAATAATAATAAATGAATAATAATAATAATATAATAAAAATAATCAATAATTTTGTGCGGTGTGTATAGTAAAACGATTGAGAATTGCTATGAATGACCTCTGCTGGTAATTGAAACTCTAAATTTTAGTTACCTGCCAATGAAATGCTGTATGTCAGTTTAGGCGGATGAAATATAATTTTTGTTTAGTTTTCAATATACAATGTTAATGTAAAATTAACATTAATTTTTTAGAGGTTTTGTTTGAAAAAAGTGTTGTTAAACTGAAAGTAAAACTTGAACGTTTCAAATATTTAACAACAACAACAGCAACAACAAACGCAACATTTCAACAACAACAACATCACACCTGCTACCAATGCCAACAACAAAACGCGAAACATTCACAAGCAACAGCTAACAGGCAAAGAATTATTTTATATTATATATAATACAAAATATGACTTGAATCAATATGATCAATAGATCAATAGATCAATAGATCATGGGATGGTAGGAGGATAGATGGGGGTTTGATTTACTGATTTACTGATTACTGCTTTAGGGTAATGTAAAAAAATGCAATTTTTTTAAGTATAAAACATAAAAGAATAAATTTTTTTAGTAAAAACATAAAGGTTTAAAGTAAACACACAAAATAAATAAAGTTTTTGTGTTATGCTTATACAAAATATGACTTATCAAATAGATCAATAGATCAATAGATCAATAGATCAATAGTCAATAGATCAATAGGAGGGTGACTGGTATGTACTTTGATTTACTGATTTACTGATTTACTGATTTACTGATTTACTGATTTAGCAAGCTTAGGTAATTAGAAACATAACATTTTCTTAGTTCAGGCGTAGTTATGTTTAGCTTTATTATGTAAAAACTTTGTTACGTTACCATATATTCTATGGTTAGCTATATAAAGAAAATTATTTTTTGTGTTATGTTTATCCGAAAAATGATACTCGAAATATGACATGAATCAAAGATCAATAGATCAATAGATAAATAATCAATAGATCAATAGATTGGAAGGTAGGAGGGTGGCTGGATGGTATTTGATTTACGATTTACTGATTTACTGATTACTGATTTATGCTTTAGGGTATGTAAAGAACTATTTAATTAAAACAAAAAATGTTTAAGAAAACTAAACAAAATAAATAAAATTTTTGTGTTTTGTTATAGCAAAATATGACTTGCAAATCATGATCAATAGATCATAGATCATAGATCAATAGATCAATAGATCAATGGATGGGTAAAAAGGGTGGGGGTGGGTGTTTTGATTAACTGATTTACTGCTTAGGGTATGTAAAAAATGCAAATTTTTAAGTTATAAAAACATAAAAGGAATAATTTTTAATTAAAAAAAATGTTTAAAGAAAACAAACAAAAATATAAAAGTTTGTGTATGTTACCAAAAATGACTTGAATCATAGATCAATAGATCAATAGATCAATAGATCATGGAAGGGTAGGAGGGTGGCCGGATGGTAGTTTGATTAACTGATTTACTGATTTACTGCTTTAAGGTATGTAAAAATGCAAATTTTTAAGTTATAAACATAAAAAGAATAAATTTTTTTAGTAAAAACAAAATGTTTAAAGAAAACAAAACAAAAATAAATAAAAGTTTTTGTGTTATGTTATACAAAATATGACTTGAATCAATAGATCAAATCAATAGATCAAACTTAGATCAATCGGCATCTCGGAAGGGTAGGAGGCGTGGCCGGATGGTAGTTTGATTAACTGATTTAGCTGATTTACTGATTGACTGCTTTACAGTATGTTTACTGATTTACTGATTTACTGCTTTACTGATTTACTGATTTACTGCTTTAGGGTATGTAAAAATGCAAATTTTTTACGTTATAAACATAAAAAGAATAATTTTTTTAGTAAAAACAAAATGTTTTAAACAAATAAAATTTAAAAAGTAATTAAAAAATTTAAATTGAAAAGCAAAAATTAAAAACATAAAGAATGAAACTAAGAAGAAATAGCAACATATATTTTAGTTGACGTTTAAAAAAAGAAACGAGATTTGAAAATAGAAATGTCAGTCTGAAGCTAAACGAATGTTTACTTCAGCAACGTACCGGTTCCAGCACAGCTGCCGGTACCAACTCTGTCTTCTTCTCTGTCTCCTTTCTCCATCCTCCTCCTTCCTTCCTCCATCTTCTCTTATGCATTCCGTGCATTTAAACTTCTTTTATTTCAGTTAGGGACCCACCTCCGGTGGGTTCCAAACACCATTCTTCCTCCTTTCTCGTTCCTCCTTCCTCCTTCTTCCTCCATTTTCTCTTATGCATTCCGTGCATTTCTACTTTTTCTCTTATGCACTCCATGCATTTCTACTTCTTCTATACATTATACAAATTTCAACCTTCTATGACCATTTTCCAGATTTTGGACCACTCAACCCCATCAACACGTTAGCGTAGCGGTGCGGTGCGGAGCAGTGCGGTGCGAGGCAGAGTGATGACGCATACGGCGCGGGACATGCACGGCTAAAAATAATAATCGTTAATTAAACATTTATTATTTATTTATTTCTAATTTTATTTTTTAAATTTTAATTTTAATTTTTTAATTTTATTTTTTATTTTTTTTTTAAATTTTAATTTTAATTTTTTTTTTTTTTTTTTTTTTTTTTTTTTTTTTTTTTTTTTTTTTTTTTTTTTTTTTTTTATTTATTAATTTAATAATTAATTTATTTATTTATTAATTTATTTATTAATTTATTTATTAATTTATTCATTTTTATTTTTTATTTATTTATTTTTATTTTTTATTTATTCGTTCTTTTTTACCCTGCGGGTACAATAGAACGACCTTTCGCGGTCAAAATTACCGTCACTTCCGGTTTCACTTCCGGCCTGCAATTTAGCACTTGAACTACTGACCATACTGAAGAATATTAATCAAGGGTTTATAGATTAGTACACCTTATTTGAAAGCAGAGTCTGTACGTGTTGCAAAGTACTGGAGTTTACCCTCGAGTGAAAGATCTAATACAATTTTTACAGATAAATGCTCTGGGCCAGGATTAGATTCTATATCACCGGCTAATAGGAGGAGCAGTTGGCGCAAGTACACACCCAAAGTATAAAAAGGTGGAGTATATAGACGAAAAATTCTGGGTTCATATGCAGATGCCGGAACTCAATCCCAACGATCGCAACTCCCATCGGAGGTGAGGAGGGGAATGGTTCTTCGATATTTGATTGATCTTGGAAACATGGATCCTCATCCGTATTCCAGTCACTGACAGGCGAACCATAGTATTATTATATATATATATATATTATATTAATATATATAATATATATATCATATATATATATATATATATATATAATATATATATATATATACTATAGTATATATATATATATATATATATATATACAGATTACCAATAAAATTTTATAAATCAACTCTAATATAATTGCATATTTTATTTAGAATGATTCATAATCAATAATAAGTATAATTCGCTCTTTGTTTATATTTACATAAGTTTATTACATTGTTTCAACTGACAGCAAAGAAAATGAATTTAATATATTTCCTTTGGTAAATAAAGGAGGCTCCCAAACGTGGTTCGTGGATTTCAATCATATGTTGAAGGTTGAATGATAATTTGAAATAAAAGTTTGAAATTTCAGTTGGAAAAAGTCTAAGTCTAGATTTTATTTTTTTCTTAAGAAGAGTTGTGGTTTATTATGTCATTGCATTTGGGATTAAGATTTACTTTGATAGATGCAGAAATATTTGGTTTCATTAAGTTTAATTCTTTCAACAACAAAAAGCTTAAATTTATTTCTAATCTGTACTATTGCATTCATTCTGTCGTATATTTATGTTTCTATCTAGTATTTTTTGTGATATTTTTCACTTTTATTGAAATAGGAAAGGAATGTGCTATCAAGAAAGAGGAAAAATTCATTTCCAAATTATTGAATAGCCTCTACTTGCTTTCTGGTTTTATATATACCTTTGTGTCCTGTATTTTATTCATCTATTCAAGAATTTATTCACGAAATCATCTTCATCTCCTGAAAAAACTCCAGAGACAATCATGTTGTAGTGAAAATTATTTGTATCTTATAATCAATCTTCTTCTATCAGCATATTTATTTTTGTTTCTATTGTAACGCAGAAAAAAATTTTAAAAAAAAAAACATGCCAGCACTTCCTCACGAATATCGCTCAGCACGGTAAAATTACAACATTATTTTTTATTTCAGTGTTTTTAACACTCTAACCTCAAATAAATAATTTGGTAACAATTGTTAAGCTTAACAGAAACAACATTTTGAAGTAACTTCAAACTATTTTTGAAAGGAGTTAAAAGATCTGAAAAAAATTTATGCGAAAAGTTGTTTCACCCTATCACGGCTAATAAACACACAATTTTCGAAAATCTATCTCACAGTGCATTTTCAATAATAAAAAAAGGAAAATTTTAATTCTTATTTCAAAATCCAATATGTAAATAATAATTAATTTAATTATTTCATTTACTGTTGAATTGACTCGATAGCCAACGTGCGCCTTCAAAAGAATTTCCAATCTCCTTGTTCTGGCATGTTCATGAATTCGTCATACTTTGGCGTGCTCTGATTGTTGTAAATGATAAGGTAAATATTGAAATGTTAGCAGATCGATTTGTCGTATCATGCCAAAGTTAATCAGATTTTTAAGATAGTGAAACAACAAAACTTATTTAGATTTAATCGCTATATACTAATTACTATAAATGTATATTCCATTTGGAAAATTTTAAATTTTACCAATCCATATTTCATATTCAATTAATTATTAGGTTGAGAAATGATATGAAACAAATTTCGAATAAATATATATTTATATATATAAATAAATAGAAAAATAAAGCTATACAAAATATATAAATATTATAAATATATATAATATATTAATATATTATTATATATATATATATATATATATATATTTATATATATATATATTATATATATAATATTATATATATATAATATATATATATCGAAAAATGAATAGCTCAATAGAAAACTCTACAAAGAATTGGTGCTCGAGTTAAGACTTCTTACGAAAGGACAAGTAGGTTAACTTTAAAATTTCAAATTGGTTTAAAAAGTCTTCTTAATGACGCGTGCCAAAGTACATCATATATATATATATAATATATATATATAATATTATTAATTATATATATATATAATTATATATATATATATATATATATATATTATACATCAGGCAACTACTTTCTTAACAGTACACAACTTCCTCTTCAAAATAGCATTAATAGGTTTCTATTATGAA
>JABUQX010038424.1:47500-54642 GCA_015478945.1 Trachelipus rathkii
ATTCAGGTCAAGATCCCCAACTCCGGAGGATTTTGGGGATTTTCCCCATTACAGCCCTGGCACGTCGAAGACAAAGACTTGAAAACCATTTGGAAGGTTTTTGGAAATTCCAGTCATGTCGGCAGCTGACTTGGAAATTTCCATCATTTCATTAGATTTTGACGTTGATAGCGTCAAACCTAGGGCTTTGTAAGGTCGGGTAAGATCGAATTTAAGGTCTGAAAAGACCGCTTCCGAGGTTCCGACCTGAACTCAATAGGATTTTACGCCCCAAAAGGGGGCGGAGCCCACGAAAGGAGGCTTTTGGTTCCTAGAAAGTTTTAAATGATCGGTAGATCATTTCTGATGGTTCCATTCGATGTTAGTCCGTGATCGATTACCCTATATCGATGTTTAAATCTCTTTCTACGTGTTCAGGTGGTTTTTACATGTGAAAAATATATTCGAAAAAGAAAATCATTACAATAATTAAAGATTCGACATATCGTGTAGTAAGTAAACCCACTTCCGCACGCCACCTTTTTTAATATGAGGATCAGAGCTATCGTTCTGAAACTGTGGCATATAATTATGTTGCTGATAAACTGATCACATGCATTTTGGTTGAGCACTAGTCACCCCTAAGGGGTGTTGCCCCCTTAGCGCCAAGGTCAAATTCGTCTGAAAACCATAGTTAGGGCCCTTAACGAATCGGAATGAAATTTGGATGTGAGCTATATGATGAAGTAATCTCGTCGGAGACGAGATTACGTCCTTCTTCGTCCCCTGTAAGGGGGGACGCTGCCCACAAAAAAAAATTAAAATGATCGTAGAAGACGAAACTGGAGAAAGGCAAGCGCACTCAGTCCGGAGCCGGAGTCGGAGCGGAGTCGGGGAGGCGGATTCGGAGACGGAGTCGGAGTCGGATTCGTGTCTGATCCAGAGACCCCCCGGAGGGGGTCTCCAGTTTGAAAAAAAAAGAAGAAGAAATGGCATGGATGCAAAACAGAGGATGAGAAGAAAGAAAGAAGAAGGAAGAAGGAGAAGATGGAAGAAGGAGGAAGGAGGAGGACCGAAGGAGGAAGAATGAAGAATGAGGAGTAGGTGAAGGATTCAGAGTTGATAGTGGCACCGGTGCTGGAGCCGTTGCGGTGCTTAGTTAAAATATTTGTGTAATGATAAAATATTGGTGTCTTTATATATGTTATTGGGCTCTATAGTTTCGAAAATATGGTTTCAGAACCATCAAGAAAATTAAAAAAAAAATAATAAATAAATAAATAAATAATACAATATAAATAAAATTCTTATCTTTTTGTTATAACTTTACAAATTTACGTTTTTAATCCCTAAAACAGTAAATCACTAAATCAACCCACTATCCAACCCTTCTGACCATCTGTGATCTATTGACCTGATTTAGGTCAAATTTTTACTAAAATTGTACCGTTTTACATACCCCTAAAGCAGTATATCACTAAATCAAACCACCATCCAACACATCCAACCACCCTCCAGTCCGTTGTGATCTATTGATCTAATTGACTATTGATTCAAGTCACATTTCGAGTATCACTTGTGTTAAAACTAACAATAAAAACAAATTCTTATACAGCGGCATCAGGATATTGCTAGTAACAAGTTTTCACACATTAACTAAAAGATTACTTAGCAATCATCTGAACTAAGACCCAAATAATGTACAGCGAAAACCTGACACAACCTTAAAATGAAGTCGTGGTCATCATTAACGGTTCCTCACTTAACACAGTAATAACTAACATTACATCCCAAACGTAACCTCACGTCCACTTTTTTTTCAGCATATCTCTAAAATATACTAATGAATACAAATTGACAATACCACACGCACACACACCATACACAACACACAACACACACACACCCAACACACACACACACACACAACCAACACACACCACCCACCAAACACACACCAAAAGTAATTTACGTTATAAAACTGAAAAGTAACAATGTTTTTGTAAAAACAAAAGTTTAAAAATCTAAAATAAAAAATAAAAAAAAATAGAAAAAAACATTAAAATTAAAATAAATAAAAAAATTAACCATATTTAAAAAATAAATTAAAAGTATAGATGTAAAAATAAAGTGAAAATTAAAAATTAAAAAAGCAGGTAACATCATTACCGCCAACTATTTTTGACCACAACGTAAGATCACTTCATAAAACTTTACAAAAAAATTAAGTTAGAAAATAAATTTAAATAAAATAAAAAATTAAATAAAATGAAAAAATAAAAATAAAATACAACTAAAAATAAAAATAAATAAAGTTAAAAAAATAAACTTAAAATAATAAATTAAAAAATTAAAATTAAATAATAAATTAAACAAAAGAAAACTGTAACAAAAAACTTATAAAAAATAGTAATCAGTATACGCTCTTCAACATAACAAAAAAAATTATTTAGTTTTTTTTTTATAAAAGAAAATTAGATTTGCATATCTAAATGTTGAGTTTTGAACTTGGAGGAATACCGTAATTACCAATTTGTAAATCGCAATGAAGATATGTACATGTTCGAAACAGAATCAGTGTATGTGAACAGTATGTAATGAAATAAGAATAAATGACACACACACACACAATACACAACACACACACACACACGCACACAAAACAGTTACAAATACACACACATAACACAAACACATACGAACACACAAGCATGCATGCATGCATAGGAATATTTGCTAACGTAAAAAAGTTTCAACATTAATCAGCAACAAGCACACCTGAAACTAAAATACAACCTTTTCTAACAATTCACTGATATTTTATATTACTATTAACATTTAACAAAGATTTACCAGAAAAATGTGTTATTCTCATATGAATCAAGAATATACTCTAACGTAAAAAGGTTCCTCAGGAAAAAGATTATAAAGAGTCAAAGGTTGTCGAGAATAAGGTTAGGGACAAATCTGATAACATTTTCCTTAAACATTGATATAGCAGTCAACATTACAATAGTCCCCTCCTAATTCAACAGAAGTACTAAAGCATTACATCCAAACGTAACCTAGGCAAATATTTTTTTATTTTTAAACAAATTTCGTCATCTATCCAAAGTAAAAACATAAACACACAAACACACACAACACATTTACCGTACACTCTTACCTCACATCAACACAACAATACAATCATCATGTGTGCACACACAATACGTAAATTTTTACGTTAACATGAAAAGTTATGAAATTTTTTGTAAAAAACAAAAGTTTTAAAGAAATAAATAAAAAAATAGAAAAAAATTAATACACAAAGTAAAATCAAATAAACTTACCAAAAAAAAAATTAAGTTAAATTATTAAGGTAAATTAAAAAATAAAAAAAAATAAATTGAAAAACTAAGAAAAAAAGTAACATATAAAAATAAAAAAAAAAAAAAATAAGTTAGAAAAATAAATTTAAAAATAAAAAAAAAAAAAATTAAAATTAAAATAATAAAATTAAACACAAAGTCATAAATGTAAATAAACTTATAAAAAAATAGTAAGCAGTATATGCATGTTTCAACTTAGGAAAAAAAAATTATTATTAGTTTAAGCGTTTATAAGAATTTAGTACTTTTGAAAATTATATAAGTTACTCTTAAAGCTACTTAAGAAAAACGGTTTATCTTGGGCAAGATGCAATGCAATTGACGATATGTACTGTTAAAACAGAATCAGTTATGTGAACAGTAGTGTATGAACTAAGAATAAATGACACACGCACACATACACACACACACATACACACGCACACACACACACACACACAAAATAGGAATATATGCTAACGTAACAAAGTTTTCACATTAATAAAGCTAAATAGCATTACCAGACTACGATTATAAATGTACAACGACAAACCTAACCCACTTAAGCACGAACAAACTGCTAACATTAACAAAGTTTCACACTTGACAACAGTAAAGTAAACTAGCACAACATACAAAACGTAAACCTATTTACAATTTTTTCAACATGTCTTAACATATTTCAATGTTATTTGCATAACATAGTACATTTAACCAAAGATTTTTCTTAATTGACACTATCTTCATCAAGTGTCATCGTTTCAAGTATAACATCATTTGACATATGAATAAACGTAGACAATAGCAAAAGTCCTAGGGCAAACCTAACCATTACTCAACAAAAACTAAACCTAGGCTCACGTTTCTAACACATCATCGTCAGTTAACACAGTAATATCTCACTTGAAATCATGCATTCTCTAAGAAATCATGTTCTCTCAAGCATTTTATAGTTGAAAATCATTTAACGCAGCAAATTACGTTTAAACAGTTTCATTAACAGAGTAATCTAAGCAACACATTACCTTCCGTGAGAAAACCCAGAGGGATGCGCCCCTTTAAAGGTGTGAATCTGCGAGGGGGGAATCCACGAAGGGTGTAAGCGGGCTTAAGTGTTCAATTATAAATTTATCCTATGTGGTTAATCTCCATATGAAACATACTTTATATATTTTTATTTTCAAATTTTAGTTTCTAACTTTTTTTTTTTTTTTTTTTTTTATTTGTTATTTCTTTTTCTATTTTTTCATTAATTTATTATTTTTTTTTTATCAAATTTATTATCTAACTTTCTTTTTTTTCTCAGTTCACTTTACTATTTGTACATTTATACTTTGTGTTAATTTTTTTTTATTTTTTTATTTATTTCTTTAAAAACTTTTTGTTTTTACAAAAACATTTATACTTTTCATGTTTATAACGTAAAAAATTCTACTTTTACAGTGTTGGTGTGGTGTGTGTGTGTCGTGTGTGTGTTGCTGTCGTGTGTGTGTTGTGGGGGTGTTGTGTGTGTGTTCTGTGGGTGTTGTGTTCTTAGTTGAAGTTAGTTAGAGATATGCTTGAAAAAAAAAAGTGTGACTAGGTTACGTCTTTGGATGTAACTTAGTTACTTACTGTTGTTAAGTGAGGAACTTTGTTTAATGAACAGGTTATTCATGTTTAAGGTGTGTCAGGTTGCCGCTTGTACATATTTTCTTAGTTCAGAGAGCAAGTAATCTTATTAATGTGAACAACATCTGTTATGTTAGAGTAATTCATGAATCAGTATGAAATACCATGGTGTGGTAAATTTTTGTTAAAATGTACTATGTTAATGTAAAATATCATGATATGTTAGCAAAAGGTGTTTTTTGTTCACTGAGCCTAATGTTAGCTTTAATAAGTGAAACTTTGTTACGTTAAAGAAATATTCCTATGTGTGTGTGTGTGTGTTTGTGTGGTGTGTTTAAGTGTGTGTATGTGTGTATGTGTGTGTGTGTGTGTGTGTTGTGTGTGTGTGTTGGTGTGTGTGTGTGTGTGTGTGTGTGTGTGTGTGAGTGGTGTCCATTTTATTCTTAGTTCATTACACTACTGTTACATACTGATTCTGTTCTACACATGTACAATCGTCAATTGCATTGCATCTTGCAAAGATAAACCGTTTTTTCTAAATGTTGAAGACACATTTATATTTTCCAATCTCATTTTCTTTTATAAACAACTAATATAAATTTTTTTCCTTAAATTTGAAACATGCATATACTGTTTACTATTTTTTATGTTTTTATTTAAATTTATTATTTTTGTTAATTTTATTATTTTCACAGTAAATTTTATTTTTTTATTTTAAATATAGTTTCTAACTTTTTTTTTATTTTTTATTTTTTATTTTTTTATTTCTTTTATTTGTACTTTTTCATTTTATTCTTATTTTTTTTATTTTTTTAAATTATTTTTCTCATCTTGCATATGGTTAAGGTTTATTTTGCTTTATACTTTGTGTTTATTTTTTTTTTATTTTAATTTTTTAATTTTTTTATTTTTTTTAATTTTCTAACTTTATTTTTTTTATATAAGTTTTTATTTTAGATTTATACTTGTTTATTTTTTATATAAGTTTTATTTTAATTTTTTTTTTATTTTTTTTTTTTATTTTTATTTTATTTCTTCTAAACTTTTTGTTTTTTACAAAAACATTTTATACTTTTCATGTTTATAACGTAAAAATTTACGTTTTGTGTGTGTGTTGGTGTGTCGTCTTGTGGTGTGGTGTGTGTGCTGTGTGTTGCTGTGTGTGTGTTGTGTGTGTGTGTGTGCTGTGTGTGTATGTGTGTGTGTGCGTGTGTGTAATGTCAAAATTTAGTGATATGTTAGAGATATGCTGGAAAAAAAAGTGGGACTAGGTTACGTTTTGGATGTAATGTTAGTTACTACTGTTGTTAAGTGAGGAACTTTGTTAATGTTGAGCTGCTTAATTCATTTTTAAGGTGTGCAGGTCTGCTGCTGTACTTATTTTCTTAGTTTCAGATGAATCTAATAATCTTTATCTAATGTGAAAACTTGTTACGTTAGCATATTCGCTGATCAGTGTATAAAGAATTTGTTTCTTATGTTAGTTTTATACAAAATGATACTCGAAATGTGACTCTGAATCAATAGATCATAGATCAATAGATGACAACTGGACGGGTGTTTGAAAGGTGTTTGAGTTAGTGATTTATTTAAGAGATATATAAAAGATTTTGGAAATTTTGGTGAAAGTTTGACTTGAAGATTTAGATCAATAGATCCAGATGGTCAGGAACGGGGAGTTGGATAGTGTTTGAATTTTTTTAAAGTGGGGGGAATTTTTTTTAAAACTGTGCTTTAGGATATGTAAAACGTTACAATTTTTAAAAAGGGTAGCGTTAAAAAGATCAATAGATCACAGATGTTCAGGAGGGAGGTTGGATAGTGGTACTGATTTACGGGTTTACTGATTTAGGATATGTAGAATAAGAAAGAATACTGGCTAATTTGTAATTACAAAAAGAAAAGAATTTTATTTATTTATTTATTTATTTATTTATTTTTCTTTCTTTATTTTTATTTTCTTGAGGTTCTGACTTATTTTCGAAAAATTATAGACCCAATAAACATATATAAAGCACCAATTTTATCATTACACAACAATTTATTAACTAAGCACTGCACCGGCTCCAGCACCGGTGCATATCAACTCTGAATCCTTCACCTACTCCTCATTCTTCATCTCATTCTTCTTCCTTCCTCTTCCTCCTTCTTCCTTCCTCAATCTTCCTTTCTTCTTTCTCTCCTTCTTCCTCTTGTTTGCAT
>JABUQX010038425.1:0-7500 GCA_015478945.1 Trachelipus rathkii
CATGTTCAAGCTGTAAAGAGGTTGAAACAGGAACGGGGACAGGATGAACCCTGAGGGACTCCGTTTCTCAATTTACAGTTCTGAATGATATATATATATATTATAATTATATATATATATATATATATATAAATATATATTATATATATATATAAAGAATATATAGTACATATGTCTATTAATATATAGTACTTATGTGGAATTTATTCAAAGTTTTAGTATAATATATATATAATACTATATATATATATATATTATATATATATATATATATATATATATATATATAATATTACTTAAGATGTTTTGTGCAATAATGCCAACAATTTATTTGTATATTTCAACTGGTCCTAAGTCGTTAGAAAACCTAGTCGTTCAGGTGCTACTCAGAAGACAAACCTCGAGACCACGATTGGCAAAAGGAAAAACCATCATTTTACCTCTGAAAGCATTAGCTTCCCAAGAGGAAGCGATAGGCCGTGTCTTGGACACCTAACCTCCGACGGGTCTCCAAGCCAACACTTCGGGTCAGGGGCAAACACTGGGTAATTTTTAACCGGAAATTAATAGATATTCAAAGATGTTTTGTTGCAATAAACGCAACAATTATTTGTATATTTCAAATGGTCCTAAGTGGGTTTAACCCTTACCTTGAGATGGTACTCCAGAGGTACCTCGAGACCACGATTGGCTAAAGAGAAACCCATCATTTTACCTCTGAAAGCATAGCTTCCCAAGAGGAGCGAAGGCGTGTTTTTGGGACACCTAACCTCCGACGGTCCTCCGCCCACACTCGGGTCAGGGGCAACACTGGGTAATTTATTAACCGGACATAATAGATATTTCAAAGAATGGTTTCTTGTGCAATAAACGACAACACATTATTTGTATATTCAAATGGTCCTAAGTAGGGTTTGAACCCTTTACCCTTGAGATGGTACTCCAGAGTTACCTCGAGACACGATTGGCTAAAAGGAAACCCATCATTTACCTTCTGAAAGGGCATAGCTTCCCAAGAGGAGCGAAGCGTGTCTTGGACACCTAACCTCCGACGAAAGGGCTTCCCCGCCAACACTCGGGTCAGGGCAACACTGGTTTAATCTTTAAACCGGACTTAAAATATTCAAAGATGTTTTTGTGCCAATAAACGCAACATTATTTGTATATTTCAAAGGGTCCTAAGTGGGTTTGAACCCTTACCCTGAGATGGTACTCCAGAGTGTTACCATCTCAAGGGTAAGGGTTCAAACCCACTTTAGGGACCATTTTGAATATACAAATAATTGTTGCGATTATTGCACAAACATCTTTGAATATCTATAAATGTCCGGTTAAAAATTACCAGTGTGTTGCCCCTGACCCGAGTGTTTGCGGCGGGGAGACCCGTCGGAGGTTAGAGTGTCCAAGACACGCCTTCGCTCCTCGTGGGAAGCTGCTTTCAGAGGTAAAATGATGGGTTCCTTTTAGCCGTGGGTCTCGAGGTAACACTCTGGAGTTACCATCTCAAGGGTAAGGGTTCAAACCCACTTAGGACCCTTTGAAATGTACAAATAATTGTGCGTTTATTGCACAAACATCTTTGAATATCTATTAATGTCCGGTTTAAAAATTCCCCAGTGTTGCCCCTGACCCGAGTGTTGGGGGGGAGCGGAGAGACCCGTCGGAGGTTAGGTGTCCAAGACACGCCTTCGCTCCTCTTGGGAAGCTATGCTTCAAGAGGTAAAAATTGAGGGTTTCCTTTAGCCAATCGTGGTCTCGAGGAAACACTCTGGAGTACCATCTCAAAGGGTAAGGGTTGTTCAAACCCACTTAGGACCATTTAAATATACAAATTAAGTTGTTGCGTATTGCACAAAAACATCTTTTGAATATCATAATTAATGTCCGGTTACAAATCTACCAGGTTTGCCCCTGACCCGAGTCGTTGGCGGGGAGACCGTCGGAGGTTAGGTGTCCAAGAAACGCCTTCGCTCCTTTGGGAAGCTATTGCTTTCAGAGGTAAAATGATGGGTTTCCTTTTAGCCAATCGGGGTCTCGAGGTAACACCCTTGAGATGGTACTCAAGGGTAAGGGTTCAAACCCACTTAAGGACTTTTGAAAAATACAAATAATTGTTGGTTTATTGCACAAAACATTTGATATCTATTAATGTCCGGTTAAAAATTACCCAGTGTTGCCCCTGACCGAGTGTTGGCGGGGAGACCCGGCCGGAGGTTAGGTGTCCAAGACACGGCCTTGCTCCTCTTGGGAAGCTATGCTTTCAGAGGTAAAATGATGGGTTTCCTTTTAGCCATTCGTGGTCTCGAGGTACCACTCTGGAGTACCATCTCAAGGCTAAGGTTCAAAACCCACTTAGACCATTGAAATATACAAATAATTGTTGAGTTTATTGCACAAACATCTTTGAATATTATTAATGTCCGGTTTTAACAAAATTACCCAGTTGTTGCCCCTGACCGAGTGGTTGGCGGGGAGACGTCGGAGGTTAAGGTGTCCAAGACCACGCCTTCGCTCCCTCTTGGGAAAGCTATGGCTTTTCAGGAGGTAAAATGATGGGGTTCCTTTTAGCCCAATCGTTGGTCTCGAGGTAACACTCTGGAGTACACTCAAGGGTAAGGGTTTCAAACCCACTTTAGGACCATTTGAAAATATTATAATTATCATATATATATATATATATATATATAATATATATATATATATATATATAATATATATATATATATATATATATAAGTATATATATATATATATATATAATAATATATAAAACACTAAAGAATTTACGAAGCAAAAAAAATATCGTAACTTGCAGTGAGAATGTTAATGACGAAACGACTAAATTTCAATTCGTAATACGGCAAAATATCTGAATAAATGACGTAGTTATTAATTTTAAATAATTTGTAATTCGAAAATTCAAAAGGTTTGGCTGTTCCGAAAATTTAAATAAAATGAACGAGTCGGTATTTTATTTGATTACTTATGTTAATAGATCAAATATTTAGAAAGTTTCATTCTTAAAGTCGTCTTGGTTCTTGAAATACTCTACGAGGTAAAATATACGGTATTATAGTTGTTGTTATTTTCCACAATAATTTGATAATTATAATAAAATATATTTGTAAAAATAAAATACCAGGATATTGACGTTTGAACGTAGATAGAAAAACTGTTGTTAAAACAGCAGTGTAGTAATTGCATGCAATGTCAAGTTGTAAAATAATAATAATAATAATAATAATAATAATAATAATAATAATAATAATAATAATAATAATAATAATAATAATAATAATAATAATAATAATAATAATAATAATAATAATATAATTATTATAATAATAATAATTTAAGAATAATTATTAATAATAAAATATTTAAGTAATAATTAATTATAATAACTGTTTTGGATTTCACACCACCGATGGAATGGTTTTGATTCCTTACAGTTTGAAGATGTTTGTAACGAAGTTGGCTATCTCAGTAGTAATTGAACTAAAGAGGAAGGCTTTTCGTCATAACTTTATATTCCTCTAACCGTATTCAACCAGTATTCTGGTTGAACTTTGGTTTGAGGTTGTAGAAAAAATAGCAAAGTGGAACGACGAGATCTAAATTTAAATACAAGTATCTTAGTGAAGCCAAGATCAAGGGGATAGATAACTTTGCTCAAACCACCCAGCGATCCATTAGAGAATAGAAAATAAAAAAAAAAAAAAAAAAAAAAAATTCCATGCAATGTCTAGATTTAATAACACAAAATAACCTTATACGTAAATGAACCAGACGAAAGTTCATGATTTGTTTTAATGAACTATATGGTACGAAGAAATTGCAATTATATATATAGATATAATAATACTGATATTATTATATATATATATATATATATATATATATATATATTATAATATTATTATATATATATCACTATATATATATATATATATATATACCCTATATTATATATATATATATACTGATATAATATATATATATTATACATATATATATATATATTATATAATATATTATATTATATATTTAAATATATAATTTATATATATATATATTTAAATATATATATATTATATATATATATATATATATATATATATATAGCGTTGATCCAGTTTATATGAGCTGGGAATTTTAGTTTTAACAGGAAAAGCAACACTAGAGCCCTCCATATAGACATCTTTAATCAAAAATTATAAACAACGTTTCGGAAAAATATACTGTTTCCATCATCAGGTGAAGTAACTAGAAATATATCAAATAATAATAAAATTCAAAAATGTACAATTTTACAAAGTTCAAAATCCTAAAACAAATTTAACAATGTCTTGAAAATATATACAAAACTCTAAACATCATACCATTTATAAAACTAGATTTAATTTAGAATTCTTAGACGTCGCTTCCATTATATAATGCAGAATCTATAAACAAATATAATATTAATAAAACTTATTTAATCAATTTATCTAGGGGTAACTAAAAAATAAATCAATTTAAATAACAGGATTACGAAGTGTTTTCAAGGAACAGGAAAGCAATAACTTACCGGTTGTATAGGGATCTTTTACTAACAAATACATCTAAGTAGGAAAGCAAGTTACAAATCGCTTCACAGCAGAGTACGTCAAAACAGTTGCAGCTTGAACGGACCAGAATCACATTAGGGAGGATTTATTATTATGAATGAATTATGTGTTTCTAAAATATGCAAGTTGGGATTGGAATTGTTGTGTTAATATATTGAAATTGTTATAGTTAAAGCTGTGGTCTGAAGAATGGGAATGATCTCTGATGGAAGTAAAAGCTGATGATCTCAAGTACGCTTTTGTACGGGTGGAGACACCTCTGTGCTCATCGATCCTCACAAAAAATTGGCTCAGAGTGCTGCCAATATAAACAGCATCGCAGCTGCCACATGAAAATTTATAAATGATAGAGGAACGAAGAGATGCAGGAGTAGTGGTGTCTTTATGGATTACAAAAGGAAGATATTTTTCTTGTGGTTGTGAATACCAGATTAATATTCAAACTGAGTTAAAAAAAATTTTCTGCAAAAGAACAAACTCTTTACGTTGCTGTTATAAACAATGTGTTCGTAAAAAGGTAACTTAATATATACATTGCATTTAGGTACAGCAGGAGTGTCAAACACGCGGCCCATGGGCCGCATACGGCCCATCAAGCTTTCCCATGCGGCCCAGCCCATGACAATTTAAAAATTTTCAACGATAATTATATGAACTATCCAATTTTATTAATCAATTAAATGACGTATATATAATAAATATAATATATTTATATATATATATATATATATATATATATATAATATATAAATATTATATATATATTATATATATATATCATATATTATAAACATCTGCGCCCCACGAGGACTGTTTTGTAGTCAGTGTGGTACTCCACGGTAAATGAGTTTGACACCCCTGAGGTACAGTATAAGTCGGAGGATTAGACCAGTAACAGGAGATCAGAAAATCATTTATATATTTGTAAATTAATTTAGTATGCATAAGATCGAAAGTGGAGCTAGTGATTAAACCTCCTGGTATTATTAAAGTCTTTAATATATTGCATTATAAATGAGAGGGGACATGGCTGAAGAAATTAAGTCCCAAACCTGAAAAGGTTTTCTTTCGGTAGACGCTTACGGTAAATTCTGAAGTCGATTTCTTAATTAACATATCCAAAATTGGTAGAGCAGCATCCACCTCCTCCTCTTTTGTAAAATTAATATTATTCAATTTGTTATTTAAGTAGTCAAAAAATGGAAAAACTTTGTCTTTGTTTGAAAAAAGTAAAAAAGTATCATCCATGAAATTCTCTTATAGTAAATTGGTTAAAATGAGGGGGGACAATTTTGTAGGCAAATTTTTTCAATGGCTTAAGTATGAGTTTGCCAATGTAGCACTATGGGGGGGGACCCATTGCCAGAAAGTTTATCTGCTGATATAAAGTATCATTTAAAAAAAAAAAGTATCTTGAGTTTCTGATTACTTTGATATGAAAAAAAACCCATTTTGCATTTGATGTAAAAGAGTAAAAAATCAAACTTGTCAAAAAATCAAATTGGGGTCAATGTGACTAAAATTGAGTGACCTTTTCGATGAGTTGGTCAAGGAAAGTCAAGGAAATATACAAATGAAAGAATAATGTATAAGGATTAATTTTAACATTCTCCACACACGACAAATCCCTATAGGATTGACGGGGCAGCGAAAAGAAGAGAATGATTGAAATTGCAGTTTTTGTACAAATGAAAGGCCTAAATTTGTATGTTGAATGCCATGCTTTTTAAATAAATAAATATATTATGGATTGACTTCAAATTTTAAAGAGATAAACCAATGTGTTCTCAACACTTGGTGCGACTATGAGATTCCAAATCCATTGGGAACAGAAGCTACAATGCTACCGGTGAAAATAAAATTTCATCAACTAAAATCCGTTCTTCGGAAGAATATATATATATATATATATATATATATATATATATATATAATATATATTATATATATTATATATATATATATATAATATATTATATATATTAATATATAATATATATTATATATATATATATATATATATATGACCTTATATATATATATATAGTATATATATAATATATATATATATACTATATATATATTATATATTATATATATATATATATATATATATATATATTATAATATATATATATACTAATAATTATAATATTATATATACTTTGGCACATCCCTACTTAATACTATATTATTATAAAAATAATAGGAAATACCAACTTACGTTTTAATACAAATATGTATAATTTTTATAAATTACAACGCTTATTAGGCCTACTTCTTATATTTTTCAATTGTCACAAACAGGGATGGCACGAAAAAAATCAAAGAAAAAAATCAACTGATTTTTTTACTTGATTTTTTTATAAAGAAATCATGATTTTTTTGATTTTATTGATTTTTTTGATTTTATTGATTTTTTAATTTTTTTTTATATTTTTGTTTTTATTTTTTTGTATATTTAAGTGATTTAACTTCAATAGAAATAAAAAATTAAAATAAAAACTATATATATTATGAAGTTTTTAAAATAAGTTTTTCAATTTCAAAAATCTATTGGCCTTGTAACACACTGATTCAAAGTCTCTGTAAATATGTTCTGTGTCATGATTGTGTGGACTCTTGTATTCTATTGTTTCATTGTATCGAATTTGAATCCCTAATGAGGCTAGGGCCTAGGGTAAAAATTGAAAACTATGCCATATCAGACTAATTATACTAATTGTGTTTGTATAAGTGTCGTATAATAGAATGTTAGGTCAGTATTTGAATATTTGCTACATTTTAGCACCTTATTAAGAAAAGGCATAGATATGCTGCATGGAGAGGGCACAACGTAAAGCAACGAGGAGGTAGATTTTTGGCTTTGATGATAAGAATAAAGCGTGAA
>JABUQX010038426.1:0-31430 GCA_015478945.1 Trachelipus rathkii
GGGAAGCTGCTATGGCAAGGTGTTATTGATATTTGGTGCTGGTGGCAGTAGGCTTCTGAATGGAAATCAATAACGTACTGTATGATGATGATAGTGAAGCTTGTATAAGAATAAATGGGGTTGAAAGTGATTGGTTTAAAGTTAATTAATAGCGGAGTGAGGAAACAGGATGTGCATGTCGTTCTGTTATCATTTGCGATATGAATGGGGTTATGACAAGAACTGAGGTGGGTGTGGCAAGGGAAGGGTGTTGGGAATGCATGGAGACAGGAAGAGAGTGGAAGAGCTGCTGCTACGCCTAATTTTATGCAGATGATGTTTGGTTTTGTGTGGTAAATCTGAGAGAGTTTCAAAGGATTGGTAGAGAGATTTGGCAGGGTGGTAAAAAGGAGATATTTGAAGGTAAACGTAGATAAGAGTAGTTATGGTTGTGAGTGACCGTCCGATCGCGACGAGCAGTTGTAACAAGTGTTTTGAGTTTAAATTTGTATAACATATGTGGACTGAAAAGTGAAGCGGATATGCAGACGTGTAGTAGGCAAAGTTGTGAAATAGGCAAGGACAGGTAAGCTGGTGCAATTAAATTGTTGGTCGATGTAAGGGCACTAGTCTTGAGTGCGCTGAGGTCTTACCACTGGGGATGTTTTTTAACTAGTAACTGATAATGTTGAAAAATTTATCAATATACACAGCAACCAATAAAATTACCTACGAGAATACCGTAACGTTACTGTCCAAGTCAAAGCTAAAAGTAACGGAGTAAAGACAGAAGCGGCACTTCGTTACTTTTCCTTTCACAGAAACGGAATATAGCGATACAGCGGAACTACTTTTTTTCGAGTAACGGAGTAACGAGTAACGAAGTTACTTTTTTCAGTAACGGATGGCCCTGCCACCGTCTGTAAGTATATACTATATATTATATATTTATACTATATATATATATAATATATATATATTATATTATATATACTATATATTACTATATATACCAGTTCCGACTAATTACAACAGTAGAGTATCACATTCTTATTGTACCCTGCCTGTACACCTATACAGGACTTATAGACTTTACCATACTCATATCATATAACTTACCTAGGAACGAAAATTATTATAATAATAACAAGGTTTTGGATATACATTGGGCCTCAGTGGCGGTCTCCGTGCCGCCATGCAGCATCTCTTGAGTATTTGTGGCAACCCAACCATCACTAATGTTAGCTAGGGTAGTTGGGTATCCAAAACCACACATGTTTTACATCCGTAAGAGAACAAAAGATAGGAATACTCCAACCTATATATATAGTATATAAATACATATACCTATTGATCCTTTTAGTAATAATTGCGGTATACGAGCTGTCGAGTCATACCTATATCTAGTATATATATATGATATATTATATAAGGACGATCACACATATTATAATTATTTTTATGGTAAACTAAATGCTTCCTTGCACATAAATATTTCTATGACGGGTATGAGTTAACTGATATACACACAGCTTAAGTCCCCAATAAGCTCACTTAAGAAGCAATATTTTATAACTGTACTATTGTTATGCTATTAATAACGTTTCACATTTTAATATCTATAGTCTACATCTCGTATAAATTATAATTATATAAGATAGAAGGTGGGTGACCTATTTTGAAGACGCAAAAAATGGGATTATATATTATATATTAACTATCTAGGAAAATTCCTTTTAATAAAATACATTATGCTAGAACAAAACGAGCGACACTCATTTAGCTCTTGTTATTGTAGTATATATAGTTCAATCCCTAAGACAACAAAGTTCAGTATTATTTATACTCACAACTATAGGATAACTATGTATACCCGGCAATAAGAAAAGGATATTTTTTGTGAGTTCTCCTATAATATGAGTATTACTAGTATTATTATATGACAAAGTAATACTGAAATGGTTGTAGTGATTGTGCTACTAGCAGTAATAATAATAAGACGAATGATATATTTTGCAATCGTAGTAAATTAACATAGAGTAAAGTAGCCTCTTATAATCTTGAAGTATACTGTAAATAATATACAATAAAGCTAACTATATAAAACCCTATATAATATAGTATAGTGCAAATATATATGTAATATTTAGTGAGCACATAATCTAACTGTACAAGGAGTGTTAGCAATTGCTATAAATGACTATAATATTTGACATTATAACAAGACAAAAATAACTGGAGATTAGCTAGCTTTCCAAAGTATACATATATATACTTGATAGGCCAAAGTAAACATTATATATGATGAGAGAGCCAATTTTGGCCTTAGCCGAAGGACAGACTTATGAGTAATATTGGAAAATACTTGACGGAAAAACTTCTAGGTCCCTTTTAGAGCCTAGTGTTATTCTGACTGTATTTCGACATAAATGAAATTATGGGTGAGTATCAAGCAAACAATGCAAGAAAATAGAGATATGTGTTTCCTCTACTTATTATGAACTAGATCGAATAAATAGTAAGTCTGCACACTGATTATTGCGTCTAAATACATTTTAAGACATAATCTCAATATAGGTCTACACAACCGAGCGCACGAAAAAGAATTTGATAGTTGACTCAATTCTAATATATATAACTGAACCTTTATATATAGTGCAGATATTAACCACAGTGATACTCCAATATAGTTACGCCCGTAGTGTGGATGAGAACTACAACTAGCTCACACACTAACAATATGATCTTTACACCGACAGTTCAATCATCATTAATAATTTAATTGTGAGCAATGACACTTCAATAATGCCACAAGACCACTTAGTATATACTATAACTACCTCAGGGCCGCCTCTCCCCTTTGCGAACGTCCGAATACTTCCACCCACAATCATCTCCTAGTATAACCATAGAGAGACGTACGCTTTAGGCTACGGCTCGCAGCATGTAAGGACATCTAACACACACGAAAAGCCAAGAGAAAGCTACTGACTTTGCCACACACACGGCGCAGTTAATTCTCAGAACATCTGATGCCGAAATGAGAGTCAATTGCAGTTTCAGAATTGCTAAATAGAGAAAATTATCCGTCAGGAAAGACTAAGTCGGTATATTTAGAGAAACGTCTAAGGTCTTGCCTAGAGACTATAAATCAAGTTAGCTTTAAAACTTTCAGTTCAATTAGTTAAACTTTATTGACTTTTCGAGTAGGCTATTATTCCACCTATGTCTCCAATGATATACTTACATTATTACGTCCTCTATAGCGTAATTTCTCTAAGGACGGCCTCGACGGTGCATGTAAGGAATAGGAGATTAAGTTAAAGGGTAAAAAAGAATGAACTGCTATCTGAACATCTTCTGAACAAGCTCCTCCGTATTTTGTGAGGATAGTTAACAGCGTACACATTCCAAATGAGTAATATACCTCACTAACCATATAGATCGAAGACTGCTTTTGATTATCCCTCGCATACACATTACTTTTCTTTTCACCCTATGAGAGATTCTGAGAATTGAATCCGATATTAACGTGTTCTTATACAGACACTCGTCCTGCTGACTCCGAGAAATATCACTTTACTCCAGAGGAAAATAAAGAGAATTCTCATAAGAAGCAAAAAGCTATTGCTTAGTTAGCGCTAGAACCTACGTACACCCACTCCTATACGAATCGGCAATTCCGGGTGGTGAGAGTACTATCTTACCAAAATGGTGTTAACGAGCGTCTATCTTGACATGTCAAGTCAAATGACTACATTTTTTATTCGTGAAGCATAAGAGAGGCGATACGTATTTGGAATAGCACTGCAGACAGAGGGTGATGTATAGAGTAGAATGATTACCATGTGTTAAACGAGAGCTACAGGGAGCAAATATGTTAATTGTGGCGGGATCGTACAACCAGCGCCTTGGCACACAGGCAGTCCTGAGCCGGAGCCGCGCGAGTGCACGCGTCCACCGTAAGACGTATGTTTGCGAAGAGATGGGATAAGCCGGCAGAGCTGGAGTACCCCGGGCTAGCACGTTACGTAGACTAACTAATTAGCGGCGACAGCGGGAAACCGAACCGGACGACCGGTAAGACACGTCGAGGAATCGATAAAACATGTTAAGTGGGGAGGCAGCGGAGCTAGTGAGCCGAGAGGTTGATGATCTATTTGTGCATATTGGAGGAGGAAAGTGGAGACGCGCAAATTTAAGTGAGTACTGCTTGTAGGCAGCCCGAGCCGGACGCCGGAAGACGGGAGACCAAGCAGAGCACAAGAAGGAATGTACGCGCTGCTTGAACACCCGGCTTGCTGCAAATACAAAATTAAGTAACGTCTCAGACAATATTTCTTTTTTATTAGATCAAAACTAGAAGGATACGGGTAGTTTTATAAATATACTAATATCGGACATAAAAAACTAGTATATATACCAGACCATAATATTTTACACTAATTATGCATGACTTAACTATCATAGCAATTGAGGGCTTAAGTTCAGAGACTTAATTAAGCTATTTACTAACTATTACGTTTATTATGTGGAAAATCTGAAATTCGCAAACCCTTGTCAAGAACTGTTATTATTTTTCGAATAAAATTAAAATTCCTAAACTAATGAGAAGCAAATAACTTTCCAGTCTGGCACAGTATATCCCACAGCCAACTGAAATTGAGGTAATGATAATATAGATATATCATGTATAGATAATGCCTTATAGAGTATTTCTACCATATCTATATATGAATTTTTTAATATGATTTTCAATGCAAAGCGCCTTTTATTAAACTCCTTTAAAAAGGATTTTTATTTATAAATTCGTAAATAGATCGGCTATTATATCATGTACGAAGTGAAGTCTAATAATCATATAAACTGCCTTGTATCCTTAATGATTATTTGATTGAAAAATATAAATATAAGCACAAGTAACGATATTAGTTTCTATTATATAATATATATATATAATAGACAATTTTTATCATTTTCATTACTAGTTTGGTGTACTATCAATTCGTTATAAGATTATTTCAGTATCAATTACCACGTTAGCAAATCCAAGTAAAACTACGTATACAGGACGACGAATATATATCTGGCAAATAATTCCACTATTATAAATAAAGCATATATATTCTTTATATATATCTTTATATGATTGACTATCAAGAAAATTATCCACTTTTATTAATACATATAAGCGATCGTACCACAGGTACCTCCTATATATATACTTAATAATATAAACTCTACGTCATATAGCCTCATATAATTATATATACATATATAACTTAATCTGCGAATCTCAGAGTAATATATAATACCTAGATTATAATTTGAAGAAACCATCCATACATCTACAACTGCCTTAAGATATAATAGAGAAACTCATTATTTTGTTCGACCTCAGAGAAGTGTAAATACAATTGACCAATGATTTGTATAATATATACGCGAACTTCACTATTTTTTCACAAAAATTTGATTAATGGAAAGGAGATATATTACTTCGAGATAATAAAGGGAACGAGTTGAAATTGTACCGTGTCAACTAGAGACAACTTGTCAATTCATTAGGTTTAATAATCTTCTAAAAAATAGACTTTCAAATGGCTCAAGATACCCAAAAATCGGACGAAACCACCTCTCAAATAGTACTAGGAATATAATATTAAAACTGATGTATGCCTGAAAGGAGATAAAATAATAATATGATATATATATCTATATATACCTTTATCCATCTAGTCATTAAAAGGAATAGTTAACATATATATTCAATAGTTGATGGGGAACAAGTTACACGATTATCGACTACCCAAAAGTCTCATACCTAACTATTACAAGTTACCTCATGGTACAATACAATATAATTTAGGGTCCTCTAATAATTAATGCGACATTAAACGGTATTATACATCATATACAGAACCATATCTGCGCAATTTGAGTTAAAAAAAAGAAAGGTTAACTACTAATAATAAGTATATATACAGAAAAACCTTTTAATTTTACTACAAATAAAAACCAGACCTAAAATTATGATAAATTTTTATCTAAGAGTTGCTATACAGTAATAAAACCTGTATGACGTCTGTACTTATGGCTTAAGTGAAAATCATAAATTACTATCTAGTGTTTATTAGCGTTTCTATCTAAGTAGTAGAGCGCCCACATATAGTAGTATTCTTTGGCGCAGACCAAGGATTTAACAAGCTTGACGTACTGTTGGAGACATGGCCTTAGACAACTGGAAGTCCTTTCGAAACTGCGACAACCTTACTTGTAACAATACTCTCACGGAAGAAGAATAAAGAAAAAAATTGCTTAAGAAATTGCGAAACGGTGGCACCTATAGCAAGAGACAAGATAGGGATAGTACCATGTCTTATGCTCTAACAGGCCTTCTGCAACTAAAAAGCGGATTTAGTAGTAGTATGAATGGCTAGCCGGTACTTCTGACTTCTCCTCTCTCTCCGAGCAGTCACAAATGGGAACAAAATCGCCGCGAGACTAAGACTCTCGAAGAAATGAATAAACAAAACTAACCCATACCTTTCAACAAAAAAATAATTCAACATCACCACTTGACTGCTGAGAAATATTTATTTATAGTAAGAATCAGGAACGTTTACAATATCACAAATAAAATTCCATAGAAAAGAAGGGAAGAATGATAACCTGCAAAATAAAAATATTTTTGGTCGACATAATTATTTGTTATTAGCATCTTACCCAGAACTGAAGAATCTGATATTCTAATAAGCTAGGAGTTATGTATCATTGTGAGACTAGGACTTAAAATTGAGAATAACGCTATCGAACAACAATCTGGGGGTCGACAAATCGTTCAGCAGTTTCAGGAAATCCTACTACTCATTGACCCTTGTGGTATCTTGTCAGGATGAAGATGAAGAAAAGTCAATTGCCTAAGTAAATAATCGGGTAAAAAATTGAGCATGCATGACGAAAGCGATTGAAAAAACAATAAAGACAATATACTAAGTAAATAACATTCAACTCATAAATTTCTAGAAATTAAAGGTAGATATTCTAATAAAGTCATTAGATGGATATAATGAAAATCGATCCAGGATCTAAATTATCAGTATTAAAAAGAGGCAATCAATTATTAGCATATATTTATATATAAAAATTTTTCCAAAATGCCCTGCTTAGCACAATTAACAGCTTTGCCTCATACTCAAGGAAGTGTTGAGCGCTTATTTTCTGATTATCTGAAAAAATAATCAAAATCGATCTAAGTGACATCGTTATTAAAGAATGAGAATTATTTCAATATAGGTTTTATTTTTAAGAACAATTAGTTTTTGAATGAAATTCATATTAATACTGTACGGGTGAGTTCAATTTAAGTAGAAAATTCATTTTTAAAGTTAGGAACTAAAGTATGATATAGTATAGATATATATACTAATATATCTTATAATCATTAATTAATATATTAATATATATATATATACTATAACTATATTATAATAAATATATAATATATAATATATATAATTATATTATATATTAAATTTAATTAATATATATATATATAGTATGTTATATTGATATACTTATATATATATAATATATATAATTATATATAATATATCATAATATAGATATATTAATAAATATATATTATATATATTAATATATTAATAATATAATATATATTATATAATATATATATATATATATATAATATATATATAATATATAAATATATATTATAATAATATTAATAACTATTATATAATAATATATATTTTATATATAATACTAATTATATATAATAATATATAACTAAATAATAATATAATATACTATATTAATACTAATAAATATAGCTATTTATATATATAGTTATATTAATTAATATATTAAATATAATTAATTATATTATAATATATATTATATTATATATATATAATATATATATATATAATATATTATATATATAATACGAGTATAAGTATATCATATAATATAATATAATTAATGATATCATTAAAGTATATAATATATGATATAATTATATATTATATATATATATATATAATTATAATATATATATTAAATATATATCAGTATAATATATATATTATATATAATGTAATATAATTATATAAGTACTAAATAGTATATAATATATATTGTCTATTATATTATATTTCTACTTTATATATATATATATACTAATATATATATATATATACTAAATAATACTATATTATATATATATCTAGTATTATATAATATATATTTATATATATTAGATATATATATTATAATATATATATATAATATATTAATTAATACATATTATATAATATTAACAGTATATAGTATATATATATATGTGTGAATATATGATCTATATATAATATGTATATATATATACTATACCAACATATATTAGTATACTGAGAGTTATCTAAATCCATATATAAAACATCTGTTTGACATAATATTTGTGTTATATATGTTCAGTAGCTCCTAGTTTCAAACGAGAGATTATTATAAACCTTAGGATGAATCTAAAATATGATTTGCTTATATATCGTTCTTCTGACGGAAAAACATAAATAATACATGTGATAGCACTGATACTTGATACTAGGAAGTAAAAGAGGAATTAAAAATTTACTAAAATCAAAATGATCCTTTTGTATTTCCTTTAAAATCTTATTTTCTATGAATATTTTCTAGTCCTGGTAAATCTAAGTCAATATAACGATTAATTTCCTAACCCGAAAATTCTTTGTATCAGAATTATTGATTGTGACTGTAAATGGAGAAGCCAATTAATAACAGGGTCGGAGCGGAGCCGAGTCGGGCCGACACAATTGTCAAGATGCCGAGTCGGAGCGCGGGTAATTTAAAAATGCTGAGGAAGCCGAGCTCGGATGTCGGACCGGTAGATTTATAAAATGCATTGAGCCGGAGCCGGAGTCGGAGCCCGGTAATTTTAAACCGTGGTTGGACGCGGAGCCGGAGTCGGAGCCGGAAAAAAAATTGTGCCGGCTCCGCAGATCTGGGCTGACCGCCAACCGCAGATGATGGTGGCAAAACGTAACGCAGAGTATTTTTCCATACCAGACCTCCAATAAATTATTTCCCGTCTCTTTGTAATTTTATAAAGTTTGATCTGGGGAAGGCCTTGAAATACGCGCCGAACCAGCACTGAATTTGTTGTCTCTTGTAAGGCAATGATTAATTCATGGAGTAGAGGGCACGATTAAATCAGGTCTGATATCAATGCCTGATGTAACTAGAAGGAACTGCACTACCAATTTTTCGAGGTCTGCTCTCCAAAGATGTTGAAGTAGCGGAAACAAATATATAGAGTCGTCACATGCAAGGACTTTATAATTCAGGACATGCGAGTATCTGTCTAGATGGATTAGTTGCGAGTAATCTTTAAAATGCGACCCTTACGAGCAGCCTCGCATAACATCACACCTTCGTCTTTTGGTACTTCTTTGAATAAGGCCCTATTTCCCCATGAAGCTTGGCAAGCAAGCTTGAGCAGATCCAACTTCTTTGATGTTGCTTGTGGGCAAGAGGAACACTGGATGACATTGTGATTGAAACCAGCTCCAAGAAGTAAATCGCGTAACACTCACTTGTGAAGTTCTATCGTGGTACCGGTTTCGTCTCGAACTATATTCCTGTTCCGTGAGAATCTATCTGAGTGAAGAGGTCGCAATGATAACCCTGGGTCCGCTTCCTCATTAAAGAGATGCCAGACGTCTCTTATAATTTTTAAAGGGGGTTTCGGCCAGCAAAGTCCACAACCTCGACTCGGTTGTGGTATGTCAGAGCGGGTCGTACTGGAGTACAAGTCAAAGGGCCAACTGGCCTACGTCGAATGCATTTTACGTTTTAAAATGCTTTAATAAATGAAGATTATGCTTTCCAACTGTACAGAAGCCCCATGAATAATTGCAAACCTTAAGTTCAACATAATTATTTTGATTGAGTGACTATCTGTCCACTTAAAATAAAATCATTATTTGGTGCATATTATTTCATTTCGCCTCCTTAGAATTACAGCCTTAACATAAAACCAATAATCAAATTCACAATACGATATTTACAGGTAGGTTAAGAATATTCCGCACAAAATATCATCTTTAAATGTTAAAGACCCGCAAGCCAATCCTCTCCCAAAAATCGTCTCTTCTACTCGGAGCCCTGACTCATTCCGGACAGACGCTCATCTCTCATCGACTCCCCGCCTCCAATCCTTCTTCTTAAGGGACCTCTCTCATGACAATACCTGACCCGGCTCCTAACGCCACACGCTAACCACCCGCGCAACCCGCGCTGGAGCTCTCTCTCGACTTGCCCCCGCCGTGTCTTGATCTATCAAACCCGGAGCAGTGGTGCCGCCGTATTATACTCCTTTCATGCACCCTCCACGCCACGATCTAACGTCAGAACTTTCTTTCATCACCCCCCAGATACTTATGCACAACACTTCCTATTATTCCTCATGCTACCGGCGACAGCTGATGTTGACCGTGCGGAATGCTCTGCGAAGGACCTGCGGATCGAGGGTATCGATCCCTGAAAAGCATTAAGAGCTATATGCGAGATGTGGCCACATTTGGGCATGGTGACCTAAGTACCGTACGTTACGGTACTTAATTTGATGTTAGGCGTGATTTGATGGGTGTTTGGAATCACAACTTTGATAGGTTGTTCATTGATGCTTGCTGTCGTTCCGTTGTGCACTGCGCGAGTGGATCCACGTCCTCCGGGTTGCCGTCACCAATTGAAGAGGTAGTGAATTGAGAATATTTAGATGTTAAGAGAGTGAAGCAGTATAGTCACGTATAAAATGACGCGGTTTCGCTCACGTACGGACTTGACCTTAGGGAGTCGTCAATAGGTCTGGCTAAAAGCAGCCTCCTGCACCACGACCGCCACAATCTAATAATAGTAATAATAATATAAATAATATATATATAATAATATAATAAATATAATAATATATAATATAATCTGATATAATATATATATAAATACGATATATATATATATATATAATATAATATACTATAATAGTAATATATATAATCATAATATCACATTGATACTTATGAGAGGATATATACTAAGGTATATATACTGATAAAATGAATAGTTATACTATTAATATGTATAGTTTAAATATTATATTATATAATAAATATAATTTATATAGTAATATATATATATAGTAAATATAGTAGATATTAGTTATACTATATATTAAGTGTAGAGGGACGATATAGACGGCATCTGCATAGCAAATCGGGCTACATAGTTTTTTCAACAAGTCGTCTCGAATTGTCAATCATTTGTGACAAATCAAGTTGAAAGATCACAATTTGTGTAGGTGTTGTAGCATACGTGGTCCATCTGAGGGTAATGTGAAGAGAGTAGATTTTTTTGGATAATTTGAATGATTTTTGGGGTGAGTAGGAGATTTAGTTATTTGCTACATATCTGGCCACCCAAGGATTTTTTTTTTTTTTACAGTTTTCACCACCACTCACGGGTAGAGCCTTATTCAAGAAAGGGGTGTAGTACGCTGAAAGAAATAGTTTTCACCTGTATTAACAGAATGACTGAAAAAGTATTTCAAGACAGATGAGTGAACGATGGAAATACAGAATACCGTAGTTTCAGAAAAGGAAGGAGCATCACAGCGAACTAGCCTGGAGTACCAATTGTCGAACACAAAACGTCTTGCCAGATACAGCACACCTAGCCCTTGTGCTATAGATGCAGGAGGCGTCGTAAAGGATTGGTACGGCGAGTATAAGTTTCGCCTCAGCACCGCCGCGCTGCGGTAGCTATAGGATAGAAATAAAGCCCCAAACATCGTGCGCCGCAACTAGAGGTCTAAACGAAATGGAGAGTCACAGAACAGTTTATAAGCTTTTTGACCTTGGACTCTCGACCCTGTCCCACTGAAGCCGGTTGTTATTATGTCAACAAAAGAACGAGGAACCGTCCGAAAAGAGATATGGAAAGTTAAGGAAGGTGTTTTTGGAGGAGGAGATTTGTAGAAGTTGGGTTATTATTTTTAAAGAAATTGAATTTCACAAAGGTTGAGACGACCCCCCATCCGGGAAATTCTATCCAGACAGCGAGAATAGATATCGGAATACGATTAAGGCGAGAGCCACAATTTTAGAAGTATATAAAGGAGGATTCAGAAAGTATAAGTGACCTACGAGGACATGAGGGTCGAGGTGTTCGGCATAGGCAGTATGCATAGAGTTAGCCGGCAGGTGGAGCGATATCATTAATGAAAGAAGTAAGGATATTAAAGTAGAGATCAACAGAACTCTGAAAGGTAACACCACTATTGACAGAAAATTAATGAAGAAGTTTGCCCATCAACACGAGCCGTACATTATGATGCGATTTTGAAAGAAAGTTAGACTAAAGTAGCAAAGAGAAGGTAGGGGAGCCTGGAGAGCCGTGACGCTGCTTCATATCCTGGTCAATATGCTGTTGTATTATGTCAGTAAGCGTCCACTAGGGGGCATCGATTCCTTACCCCCGAGTTCTCAAGTCAGCGAAATAAATCATATAATCGGCTAGATTAGGAATGTAATATCGCCAGTAGACTCGAGCTCCGAAATGCGTATCTGCGATCCGGAATTGATTCCAGTGTCTAAGAAGTGATAGTGAGAAGGGTTTCAAAGGTCTGTAGATAAGAAGTAACAAGTTAGAGCGATAGGGTGATAAGTTAGAATTTCAGAGCGGCTTCTTTTTTGTCGGAATAGGTTAACCCCTTGTGCGGTGCTTCCAACAATGAGGGAACGTGCTTTTATTGAGACAGAGAGAGTATAGTTGAAAGAAGCGGGGGATAGCACGGAAGCACACTTCTCAACATTCGGGGAGAGAGATGCCATCCGAGCCACTCGACTTCCTACGTTCATTGAGATTCAGGGCCCATGCATCCGATAACATGTATCACAGCAAAGTTCATAGGACAACTTGAGAGGAGAAGGAGTGGAACAGGAATGCCAGAATGTCCAGGTGAGTTAGAGGAAAATAGGAGGCCGAAGAGACTTGGCCTTTTCAGTTGGAGAATTAGCAACAGAATCAGATCAAGAGATCGAATAAGAGGAGGAAAGGCAGATTTACAGAAGTTGCTAGAAATGTTTTGGCAAGAGGCAGAAAGATTGTCAGTAGTAGAAAACAAGGAGGTAGCGCACTTTTGTTTGAATGAGAGCACCGCCTTTCCGTCAACGAGTATCCTGCAAACGATTTTACGTACGAATGAAAAATTACGTAAGAGTGATAGGTGAACGAGAAATTTTTCCACACCCCGATAGGCACTGTCTTAGTTTGAATGCCAGAGAACAAGCATCCGATTGAACATGGATTAGAGGAGAGAAATGATTTGTTGAAAAGGCATGAACCTGCTCCCCACAACGATTAGAGCCCAGCCTCTCTTATCTGTTGTAATCGTTTATACATTATTATATTCCTTACGAGGTAGCCATTTGTTATCTACCGCAAATTCGGAAACCTTACATTCAAGTCCTGGTCTAAAATTTTATACATATATGAGGAAACACCATTGACCTAAGAAATCGTTACGGACACAAACATGTTCTCATTCATTAATAAATCACTTTTCATTTGTCAATTGATTAACTATTATTATTTTTATTAATTATTGATTATTATATTCATTATTTATTATTATTATTATTATTATTCATTAATTATTATTATTATGAGTTATTATATTATAGATAAATGAACTTCTTACAAAAGTGCCTTTATCCGCTGTTTTCAGAGGGTAACACGGAGTCACTACAGAAATACGAACTTTAGGCCGGCTATAAACGTCGCGCCACCAACGTTGTTTGCATCCCGAGTTTAATTCTTGCCTCCAGGAAGGTAAAACTCACTGCAACGCGGAGGATTGAACCAGCATCCTCTCGTATGATAATTCGGCGAGTCAACCCTAATCCCACGAGCGTTTTAAATTATACTTATTATTATTATTTTATTATTATTATTATTATTATTATATTATACTTTATTATTATGTATTATGATATTATTATTATTATTAAGGAATCAAAAATTTGACCGCCTTAAATATTTGGGGGGTGAACCCTGAACCCAACCGTCTACAGCCTTGTTATCATATATACTATATATAATAGTATGTAATATATATATATATATATATATATATAATATATATATATATATATAGTTATATAATTAATATTATAATATATATATATATATATAAGTATAATATACGGTATATATAGTATATATATATATTATTATATATATATATATATATAATATTATATATATATATATATATATATATATTATATTTAAATAATATATATATATATATAATATATAAGATAATTATATATATAATATATATATATAATAAATATAATATAATTATGATATACTATATATATACTATATATAACTAAATATATATATATATATAATAATATAATATAATATAGCCTATAATATTATATATACTATATATATATATAATATATATAGCACATGTCGAAGTCGACGGAAGAACCTCCCATTGGCTTTTGGTGTGTAGGGCCGGTTCCATTGAACCTCCAGTTCGCCTTTCTACTTTTGCGTTCATATACGCACTCCTCTTCCAAACAACACCTACAGACATTACCTTATATCCAAATGTGTGGGGGAAGAAGTAATTGCGCAACAGCGATGTTATGCGTGTCATTATTTGTAGAAGATGACTAAAAGACAGTGGTGAGTTGAGTTAGCGTGCCCTACCACTTATCTCGTGGTAGGTATACTATTCGCAAGGCGCTTTTACCGCCCAAGTGAGAACTCGTGACAATCAAATAACCGACACCCTGAGGCTTGATAAGACCTCGTGACGGACCCTCAAACTGTGGGTATCTCGTTCCAGCTGTGGGGTTCATCCTGGGCAACTCAATGCAACCATACCCCCTCATAACCCGTCCATTAATGCTTAGCACCTTTCTTCTCTCCATGCCAAGCTCAACATTCTCTCGCTTCAGGCATTCCTTTACTGCTCAACTCCAATTTTCGTTTGGTTCCCAGACGGTGATTCCCAGCCACACTCACACACTATAACATCCGCTTAACCCAACTGACTTCATATGACAACTACCATCTCAGTTGTATCATTTACTTCTGTCATTTGTAGCGCCCTTCTTCAAACTACTCCACTTCCTAATGCGTTCATGTCTCATTTTTTATCAAATTCTTCTCACACCTAACCAGCCCCTTATAAATTTTCATCTGAAACACTTTGGTATCTTAGATCTTACCTTTTGTTCAGATCAGGATTTCACTACTAATACCCTTAACACCGGTAACAACGCTACTCCTATCAATGTGCAAACCTGCGCTCTCAAAACTTAGTACCTAAATCACCCAAGGATTTAAATTGCAACCAAGCCACGCTCCTACCATTCCAATTTCCTACTGGGCAACTCTGCAATCATCCTTTCCTCTTTTCATCCAACATACTAGTAAATATTAAACTCGATGCTTGTCCAGTCAGCCATCCAACATGATTTCACACCGCGGATTCTCTCTCACTCACTACCATAACCTTAACTCTTATTGCATTACTTCAAGACCTCCTATTGCAGCAACTTGCCAACCCCTCTACTCATTCCTCTCAAACTCGTCTTCAGATTCACGCACACCATAACAAGTCACCCGCAATAAAAGCCGTGCACCCTCCAGCACTCTCTCCATTTCCATTCTAAAAAATTCCCTGCCAACCCCTGACCGCTAATCCTTTCATAGACCCACATACATACACTATTGAATAACGCAAGGAGACATAACACATCCTGCTTCACTCTGCATGACTGACATTAAAACCAATCATTGTTGAATCTGCATGAGTACTTACACACTTCACAAGCGTCATACATACTTTTGATTACATTAAGGAAGCCTACCACTCAACACCATATTCAATAACACCTGCAACAGAGCTTCCCTATTAATCCTGTCACGCCTGCAAATCCATAAATCCTTAATACAATTTATTCTTCTTCTCATTTTCTCAATCATGTGTTTCGATGTAAAAATTGATCCTCACATCCTCTACCATTCTAGAATGCACACTTGTTCCTTCGACCAATAAGCTCCTTCAGTCACTCCGATGCACCTCTTTCGACCAAAAGTACGCAGCTAATACAATATCTTACCCCTGCAAAGCACCTCAATAATCCCAACTAATTCCTCATGGTTCCTACAGTTTCCCCTTATATCCTCCTCTTAGTATAGGATTATGACTGCCTCTCTGCTCTCAAACCTCTCAGAATGTATACCCTCGCTTAAATGCTATTTACACCAAACTTCCATTCCATCACTAATTTTCGCGTCCTCTCCATTCTTGCCATTTCACCAGTAATTCCATCAATGCTAGGTGCAGATTTACCATTCTTCAACTTTCTCACCCAACCCATCTACATCCTCCTTGCAACCATCCAAGGAACATATAGATTCCCACTATCACTCTTCACTACTCGCCGAATGTTATGCAGGATTTTCGAAGTGCTCCTCTATACTCTTCTCGCTGCCCCCTTTTATCAGTTGCGACAGCAACCATCCCTATTCATGTATCTAATGCAGATTCCTTACTCCATATGCTAAACCTTCCTCGCTTCCTCCAGAAAAAGCTTCCTATTCCCGTTGTAAGTCCGCCATTCATTTATATAATAGTATATATATATATATATATATATATTTATATAGTATATTATATATAATAATATATATATATATATATTTTATATATATATATATATATATATATATAATATTAAGTATATTATATCATATTATTATATATAATTAATGTCTCCATGGCTATTCTAAATTGTATATGACGGGGGATGAAAGTGGTTTAAAGTAGGGGAGGCGTGTTAGACTCGAGGGAGAACGGAACAAGATTGGAGGATGACCTGTTTATTTATTTTTGCTGGATGAGTGGTTGTTGTGTGGGCCAATTTGAAGATTAGTTGAAAGGACTGTGAGGAAGAAGATTTGTAAGTAAATGTATTAAGGTGATGGTAAGTCGGGTGAAGGAGGTCCTAGTTGAATTCATGCTTGTCTGGTGAGCAGTTGGAGGCAAGATCTAGAATTCAGATAGTTAACGGCTAATGTAGGATAAAAGGAAAACTGATAAAGCTCAGTGTAGTAAGAAAGTGTGAAGGTGTAGGAAGGTGTTGGTAACAGTTAAATCTTGATGATGCATACTGCCTAGTCTTGAGTGCGCTAGGGTTCTACATGAGGGTATGTTGGTTACCATTGTTATGTTGGTGGGGAACTTTGGTTGGACAACACTCATTCGAGGAGGTTACATAGGTTAAGGGCAGTCCTGTTCAGATTGTTAATGCTATGGCCGTTGTTAGATCTGCGAGAAGAATCGGTAACCTAGAGATTGCAATGTATTAGAGAGTTGTGTAGTGGGAAGAGGTGTAAAATAAGAGAATAAATGAGAGAGTATTAATGAGGTTGATCTTTTGGAGAGAGGACTTGATTCGATGGTAAGCAGTTTAATAGTGTGAGTGTGGTGGGAAGCGACTGCTGTGACTGGGAGATCTCAAAAGTGGATTTGAAAAAAATCGCGTCTCTGCAAGGGAAAGGAAAGGAACATGAAGTTAGCGCAAGCGAAAAGAACTAGGCTAAGCTGGTGTTATGGAGTGATGTGTGCCTGGCCAGGGGAAGAACCATGAAATTGAAAGACGATACATAATTTGGGGATCTATCAAGGTATTCAAAGTCTAGGTAATTTTGGCTCGCACATTCTCTAAATTAAGAGTATGCAGGGGGTGAGGGATGGAGTTACTTTTCTTCATAACATAGGCTCCGGTTCTGCACTTGTAACTGATTCTACTTCGGGTGCAGGTTTGCACACTTCACCCTATCTGAGAGGATCTTGGGCGAGGCCAGACTTCTGAGTTTCTTATGAATCTATAGTAGATATTATATAGTATATAATAAGTAAATATATATCTATATTAATTATATATATTATAATATAAGTAGTATATATATATATAACAACTTTATCCTTTATTCTTTTGAAACTTAACTTTACTCTTCTCTACGTTTACTTTACTTTACGTTTACTACTTACTTACTTACTTACTTTACTTACTTACTTACTTACTTACTTACCTACTTACTGACGTCCGTCACATCTCACTCACTCACTGTCGACTAACTCACTCTCTCTACTCAATATAGAAAAAAACTTATTCCAATGCATTGTAGTGCAAACACACAAACACATCACTCACTCACTCACTTCCACTCACTCACTCACTCAAGCTCATCGACTCACTCACTCACTCACTCACCTCACTCACTCACTTGATAGCCTCCCGCTCCTCACTATGAGAAGCGAGGGAGTCCCGAGTTATTGTGCCACCACAGCAGGTCGGGTCCATAGACCGGTGAGCAAGTTTATCAAGTTACGTCTGGATGTCAGTTAAAGTGCGGTGCAGTTGAAAGAGGTGTCCTGATGTCGTCGTTTGTTTTTGGAGGAAACCATCTTTGACTGTGGTTCGAGGAGAATTATGAAACTGATGCGCTATATATAGTATATACTATTATAATATAATATTATATTATATATATAATATAGTATATATTATATATATATATATATTATATATATTATAGATATATATTATATATATATATATATATACATATAGCCTATATATATATATATATAATCTATATTATATATATAAATATATATATAATATATAGAAGTATGATATATATAATATATTATATATATATATATTATATAGTGAGTAAAGTATATATATATATATATATATGAATATATATATAGATTTATTAAACTAATTCACCAACCCTGCCGGTAGATCTGTTATTTGACGACTGTCAGGTGTGCTCTGCAGAACCGCCTCTCAGTGTTTCTATCCTCGTGACATTCTGTCTCTCCTCCACATCCACCATAGACACTCTTCTGACGTTCATCGCATCTTCCACCGCGTCCTTCCATCTTTTCATTGGTCTGACCGCACGGTCTAAGGCCCACTGGCGTCCATTCCAGCATCTTCCTTGGTCCAGTTCCCTCTTCCATTCTTGAGGTGCTCCGTGAACCATCTCAGTTGATTCTGCTTGTATTTGTTTAGTTATGATCCAAATTCGCCTTAGCTCTCTCCGTTAATTCTCCTGCACTTCTCGCTATTCTCAGGCGGTAACTTCCTAGATCAATCCCAGCACCCTCATCTCCGCGCCTACCACTCTCTCATCTGTGTTGAGGTGGCCCAGCATGTCCGACTCTAAGCAGCTAGTAATGGGCCTCCGTATTGTTTTTGTTATATCACCATTGACTTCTTGGTATACGCTGTTTCTTTCAAGTACTCGAGTATGATAGCCTCCTACCGTTCTGAAGAATTCTTAATCTCTCGCTGTCCCCCCTCCCTGACCTCCTCCCCTCGCATCCAGCACTAACCAAGTATTTCTGGATTATCCACTGCTGTTAGTACCTCTTGTTTCCTATATTGACTTCGTTCTGTTTCTTTTCTAGCGCTATTCATTCTCATTTGACCCTCCGTCTTCCCCGTATTCATGCTCATACCGATTTCTCTTTGGGCATTCCATCTGTTCAAACCCAACATGTCCTGCAGATTACGCCCCTCAGCCCTGCTATCAAAGCCTCTGCCGTGTCATCCTGCGTATAGAGCTGTGTGCCATTGTCCACCTGTCTAGCGATAGTTCCTCTTCAGTCCGTAATCCATGTATATAATGAATAGCAGGGTTCACACTTTCTGGAAAGTCAGAAAAAAACGTCAGGGAACGGTCAGGGACTTTTAATACTATCGCTGAAAGTAGGAGAATTTTACGAATTAGAAACATGCTAAAAAATGACTCCAGTGGACGAAGTTTACAATAAGTTTTTTGATATAGTTTCTTTTCGCTTACTGATAATTGTGTGGCATTTGAGAGACTGTACTTGATAAAGTGAATGATAAAGGATCGGGCGAGGAACGACACTTTCCCGTAATCTACTTTCTGATCTCCAGTTCTTTCTATTTTTAGTTCACTATTACCAACTATTCTTCCTATTCTGTCGCGTAGAGGGTTGTTTCCAAGTTCATCCTTCGATTGAAGTGATTGGTATATTAGTTGGGAGTGTGTTTAAAACTGTATGAGCTAGACTTAATCTGTTTAAGTATCTTTTTCTTTTTAGGGAATTTATACTTTGAGGGTTTTTTTTTTTTTTTTTTTTTTTTTGAGGTTTGGACGAAGTGATTTTGGATTTTTGTTCAGTTGAAGATAAACTATTTATTGAAATGACTTCAAACAAAAACCTAACTTAGCGACCGTGGGTTGGACGGTCAAACTGAACCCACAGTAAGTTATCGGGTTTTTGGGTGAAGGACCTGATAGTTCCAAGGCATACTAGTAAAGTATGTAAAAAGACCTTTGATCTATCTAACATGGCACGCCAAGCCGTAGTTTCCCATTCAAGAGGGAAACCCATTTGAATTTATCAAAACTCAGCAGGACAACCATCACTCTGAAAAGCGTTTTCGTTACGTGTTCTCAAAAAAATACAAAGTATTATGTGAAGTGTTGTGCACTGTAAAATTATAACTCATGTCCATCAACTCTAATCATACTCCAATACAAACCGATTGTAAATCGGTTGGACCGTAGTATAATTTTTCCATCGCCTAGAACCAAGGTAAAACGAAAAGATTTCGATTTATTGCTACAGGCATGTACGCCAATAACCGAATCACAGGTTCTGTTGCTGAGAACAATACACACAACTTTGCAGTGAAGCTCATTCAACCCTTGAATTAAAAATCAAAATATTTTTGGATGGCTAATTGTTCCCTAAGAGACTTGCTGAGTTTTTTTCTTCTATAGTACCCTAGAATCAATGTTATGCGGAATTGAGTGGCAAATTATTAAATTAGGATGATATTTTCGCATGGAAGACGACGGACAGTGGAAGGAAGGTTTTCTGTAAATAAAGCATTTAAGAGTGGAGAAGCAGCAAAGAACGGGTCTGTATATATATATTAGTATATATTATATATATATAGCTAATATATATATATATGATATACTATATCTATAGTATATATAATATAATATATTATATATATATATATATATGATAGACTATATATGCTATATTATATATAGATATATAAATATTATATTATATAATCAGTGCTTTTTTTTCCCAGGACTGGGGGTACGGTGCGAACATGCCAGCGGAAAAAGAGAAGTAGTTAGAAGAAATGACACACAGTCGAAAGAAAAGCCCAGCCCCTTACCGTTATCGCCACCTCTATACCTATTAGTGAGAACTCGCCGCAGTCAGAAATCCACCCTAGAGCTTCAACGGACCACGGCGACGGACCCTCACATGGCATATCGTCAAAGTGTAGGGTTCATCCCCTGTCCCAGATGGGCCACAACCATACCCCCTCACAAAACCCCGCCATTCATCTCCTAATTATGCTTTTTTTATTCTAGCGCTCGCAAGAAGCCCGACTCGGCATTTCTTCTCCTTCAGACAGTCGTTTTACTGACTCAATCCACTTTTCTTCGGTCTCACAACCGGTCGATTCCCATTCCCAACACACTCACTACATCCGCTTAACATCCGACTGTCATTCATCCTTTCCCCATGACCAACATCTCAACGTGACCTGCTGTCATCTATCCGTCATCTTACGCCTTTCTTCACACACATATACTCTATACATGTAGTCATGCATTTTTATCAATCTTTGCAGCAAAAAAAAACCTACACCGCCCCTAAGATGTCGCATCAACTGACACATTGATACTTTGATCTATAGCGCTCTGTCTTCCAGTACACATAGTCTACTACCTATACATTAACACAAGGTAACACCTACCCTCAATGTAAGTCCTAGCGTCACTTCAATGGACTTTAGTGCCCCTTACACAAGTTCCACCAGCGAGCTAATATTCATATACATATACGTTATATATTATATATAGTACTATATATATATATATATTTATTAATTAGATATATTATATAGTGAGTGATATATATATATATTATATATATATGTATAATGTATATATATATTATATATAGATATACTATATATATATATAAGGATATATATATTATATATGCAAAAATCTCAGAGAGTTAGTTGGTTGTATAATTTACAGTAAAATAATGTTGATTTAAGCTTCGGTTGTAACAAAATGGTTCGTCTCCTGTGTATATTGTTGAAGTACTCCAATTGAGGGTATGGCGTTTTTCGGTAAGTTCTTTAACGAAGTTAAACCGTAGCGCTTCGTAAGTACAACGTATTACAACTATTTATGAGATTTTTTTTTCTTAAGACTGGTGCTTGCGTATATGGACTGGAATTTTCTACGAAGGAAATTAAAATTATATGCGTGTTGCAGTATTCACTCATATTATTGCGAAATGAAGAAAATCTGTTTATGAGCCAGGATTTTGGAAGTATAATTGAATGTTTTAAAAGTATGGTACAAAATAAAGCCGCTCTTGATTGTCATTCCTTCATGCAAGTAAGTACTATTGATATTTTCCGTTGTGGAGGGAAATAGAGATATGGTTTAGCAATAAAGGAAAGCAGAGAAAGGCATGGATAATCTAGGAAATATATAAAATTAAACCAAAATTAGTAAGAAACGAAAATTAAAATCAGTAGTGGTAGAGCAGATGTGAGTTGTAGCTACATATTTTACAGAATACTCAGCACTAGATATGTAGGTGCAAAAAGGTGTTTTTTTTTAAACCTGAGCAAAAACATTCATTTTTTTTACAAATAGTTCGTTGTATTACTAGTTTATATTGTTTTGTTTTTTTTTTTAATTATTTAGGTCCAATTTCTTTACTTGAGAATATATTGTTTCTTTTAATTATTGTACTTTGTAAATGGCTGGTTTTACTGTGTAGGCATGCAGCTTCTAGAGCAAACGTCAAAGGGTGCCATTATTCAAAAATTATTTTTCATTCATGAGTTATTAAGCGCATTCCTTAAACCTTAATTATACTTGTATTATTTTTTTGCTCAAGTGACACAATATTGTATTGCAATTAGTAGCCCACTTTCAGAAATTGTATATCATTAGATATTGTATTATAATTTATACTGGCGCTATAATTAGTACTGTATGTTAAACTTAATAATGTAATTTCTTTTTTTATCGGCATAAAGTGTTTGAATTTGAAATTGAAAAATTAGCATCAGAAATTAAGAACAAATTAGCAAAGACCACTGACAATATAATACATATGAATAATTATATATGATTCTTTTCATCATCATGATCAGTGTCTGAATCCTCAGACACACATATTTCCAAAAATCTGATTCATCTTCAAATGACATATTTTGGGAGAAGAAGCAAGAGGTCAGAAGCAGAGCTTTCAACATTCTTGTTCTCCTGAATGTCTTTAGACTTAGTTTTCTCATACTTTATGGTGGCTGACAAGAGTGCGTGCGATGATACTGAAGAGCTAGTACCTAGCTGCTACATATCAATCTCATGATGATGATGTACAGGAACACCTGATTGAGAATGCTGGTCCAAGGAGTATTTAGTATGATGAGTGTGACGAGTACTTCCAACATTACTGTGATGTCAGTTTTCAGATTCTGACTGACATACTAGTTAGATACTTATCTGCATGCTCTTAACTTCGTTTACTTTTTCCAGATTTTGTCATATTCTATATCTTATTTACCATGAATTTTATTTTGATGTCATTGCTACATGTTATGCAATCCATTATTTATTGCTTTTCTTGTCGGCCATTATTTGCAACGTCGGTGAAACAGAATTTGAAGCTGCTCTTTTTCCTTTGTTTGCCTTGCAGTCTATAACGTTACACAAGGAATAAACTGGGGTTTCTTTTCTTTCAGTCATATACCCTTAATCACTCATCCATTAGGGAAACAAATTGACAGCAAATCCTAACATAAGTATCAATTTACAACCTGTTTTTTTTTTAACTATACCTTTTGTCCTAAAATTATTTCTGATTCTGTTCAGTCTGAAATCTCAATAATTATTATCAGTTATACTATATCTAAAACCGTTTTCGTTTTTGTCAGTTTGTGCTTACGCTCGATAAGAAATGCTTACCCAGTTTTAGCGGGAATTTCGTGCATAAACGACCGCGATTTTCTATATAAGTTACTTTTGTTTACAAACAACTGGAATCAGCTGTTGTAATGGAGCACGTGGTTTTGGAATAAACAGAAATAAAAAAATAAACCATGGTTGTCTATTTACAAATAATTGATCCGAAACTATTTGATGAGATATCGATTTGGAAGAAATTATGAGATTTAAAGCTCATTTTATTGAATGAAATAAAAATTTCAAATTCAAACGGGCCTACCACGCCGTCATCTTGTTTGTTTATATTTTTTCGTAATAACTTGCTAAATTCTGCATGCACGGGAAATAGTAACCTTATAGAATAAAGGAAATTCCGTACGTTTGGTGAGCATTATTTACTTATTTGCTCTAAGTTTTACAGAAAACGAACGCAAACTCGAGCGTTTCGTAAGCACAAATGCAAAAACGAAAACGGCTTTAGTCGAGATTTGGTATATGCAGTTGCAACATAGTTTTGAACTTGCATGGATATTATGATACCAGTAAAATTTCAACTACTTTGAACTCATAGTCTCTAGTTTTTACTCCTAATGGAGACAGCTAATTAGTGATAATATAATATTTATGATATTTCGAAAATGTAGAATTAATTTATTCACAAATCCTAATTCTTTACAAGTTACCAAGTAACCAAAATATTCGTTTTAGAGTTTATAAAATTGTCATGAATTAACATAAATAATAGTTAATAATAGTTCCTAATAAAGAAAAAACATGAAATTTTTTAAAAGTTTTTTAATGTACAAAAGTTGAAAAGTAAGCAAAAAACATAAAACTATTAAAAAGAAAAAGTTTATTTTTTATTTTTTAAACAGTGTTTACAGCTCTAATTACCAGCAACGATTGGGACGTTTTTACCCAGGAATGATTGAGCCTGGACTGAAACACGCACCTGCCCTTATTCTAATAAGGTTCTCAGTTTCTTACAATCCATTTCTAAATCCTTAGATTAGCAGATTTGCTCTAATTATGTTATTATTTTTATTACATAAACTTTCATAACAACCAACGTGAATCACCAGGCTACTCTTTAAAATTAATGTTCTCAAAGTTTTTGTTCCAATGTATATATCTATGAATTAATTGTGCGTGTGTTTTTTTTATAATTTATTAATTGTATTTAATTTTAGAAAAAAAATAAAAAATGCATTACAAAAGAAAAGGCGTAAAAAAAAGAAAAAAAGTAGAAAAGAAATAAAAAAATACATAATATTATATATGATATATATTTATATATATATTTACTTATATGTATATATATAAATATTATAGAAAATTGTATATATATAGTATATTATATATATATAATGTATGTATATTCTATATATTATATTGTAATAATATATATTTAATATATATATATGATATATATATATATATATATTATATACTATATATATATATAGTATTATATATAATAATAATATTATATATATATATATGATATATGCGGATGATTTTGGTTTCTGTGTGGCGAATCTGAAGAGAGATTGAGATGATTGTAGAGAGATTTGCAAGGGTGTGTAAAAAGAGGGGTTTTGAAAGAAGTAACGTAGATAAGAGTAAGGTAGGTTTTGTGATGAGGACAGTCCTCAGTGTAAGTTATGTTAGAGTCTTGGGGCAGAAGAAAGAAAGAAAGATAATATATAATATATATATATATATTATATATATATATATATATATATATAATATATATATATATACTATATATATATATATATTAATATCTATATATATATTATCTATCTATATATATATATATATATATATATAATATATATATATATATATTATATATTAATATGATAAAGATTACTCACGTCAATATAACGTAGATTCGGGTGGGGTTTAGGGGATCTATTCGTCACTTTGCTTTAATTCGATTTATATTAATTGAATGATTAAGTTTGTTTAAAGTTTAAGAAAGAGGCCACCCAAAAAAGTTTCTCTTTTAAGGTCGTTGCATGCAACACCGGATCCTTTTTTGCTTAACCCCTTTAACTATGCAAAGTTTTAGGTCGTATATTATATTACACTTGTCACTTTATATTGTAAAAACATTAACTAAGGGCATTCACGATGTGCCAGGTCCTTAATCCTAAAAAACAAAAAAATCCTTAAACTAAACACTTAAAAACAAAAAAGGGGGAAAAAAGGGAAGGGGGAAATCCACTACGTGGTGTAGGTAGACGCCATGATCCTCTGAGTGGTGCTTGAAGATTGAAGATACTCTTCTTCTTCTACTTCTTCCTTCTTCTTCTTCTTCTTCTTTCTTCTTCTTCTTCCTTCTTCTTCTTCTTCCTTCTTTTCTTTATTCTTCCTTTTCTTCTTCTTCTTCTCTTCTTCTTCTTCTTCTTCTTCTTCTTTCTTCTTCCTTCTTCTTCTTCTTCTTCTTTTTCTTTTTCTTTTTCTTCTTTCTTTTTCTTCTTCTTCTTCTTCTTCTTCTTCTTCTTCTTCTTCTTCTTCTTCTTCTTCTTCTTCTTCTTTCTTCTTCTCTTCTTCCTTCTCTCTTCTTCTTCTTCTTCTTCTTCTTCTTCTTCTTCTTCTTCCTTCTTCTTCTTCTTCTCTCACTCTCTTTCCATTTTCCTCATCTTTCTTTCCTCCACCCATTATGGATTTCCATTTTAATTTCCTCTTAACTTTCATTCCATTTTTATATTCCTTTTTAAAACTCCCCTTAATAACTCTTATTTCTTCTTTTATATTTTTACTTTCTTCTTCTTCAGATTTTTATCGACCGCAATTTTTATTCTTCTTCTTCTTCCTCTTCTTCCTATAAATATTAACACACTTATACTTTTCCTCTCCTCTCTCCCACCTCCTCTCGCAACATCTTTCTTCAAATTCCTTTCCCTACATGTCTCGATCAACCCCCTCCATCTCTTCACAACGCCCTCCTTGTCAAGAGGGGTGTCTGCCAATTGGTTCTTTGCTTCCACCCATCGAACATCTTTTTATCAACCCCTCTTCTAGAGCTTGTTTGATATATGCAATATCTATTTGAAGTCGCATATTGCTTACTTTTCGAGTGCGAATGTAATTCCGCACCAAGGTCTTAGAGCAGATATATCCAGATCAATGGGTTCAATCCCAATTACCTCTCGCCACCAAGTCGTTTATGAGGATACCGCTTCCATCCTTCGATTAAGGCCTAGAGCTCCGCTTCCATCAGTAGCCATCTGTTGCTTTCCTCTTTTTTTTCCGATTTTTGGAATGTTCCCAAAAAAATAGACCTAACTTTTTCCTGACTTCATCTATCCTAGTGGTGTCTCCATATTATTACTTCTTGTTTTTGGGTGATCGTCCCTGGTTTGATTTCCTTTCACCTTTTCTCATTATTTATCATCAGTTTTGTACTTAATTGATTATTTTTTTTTTTTAATACTTTTCCCTATTGTGTATTTCTGTGCTAGTCTTCTGTTTTCCCTCAATCTTCTTTTCTATTTATCTTTTCTCTTCAATTATGCCCTGAGAGTTTTTCTCATATCTTTTTGGTCGTGTTCCACTTTTGCAGTATCTGCTCATATGACTCACTGGGTAGGCCAAATCTGGACGGTTGTTGCTATTAATCCCCTATCCATAGGTTCATTTTTTCCCAATAAAGGGATCATATATTCTGTCAGTTTTCTGATTTTTTTTAATCGAGTGTCCTTTTATATTTCCTCTTTCCTCTGTTCTCTTATATTTCTCACTAAACCCGTTTGTGATTGTTGAATTCCTTTTATTTACTTTCTCTATCTTGACCTGTTGATATCATTTAATTTTCTCTCTTTCTTGATACGTTGGCCTTTTACTTTTCGATTTGATGTTTGGATCTAATCTTTATCTTACTGACTGACAAATTCCTCTGATCTCCATAGCAAAATCGTCGACATGGTACACTTATCCAACGAGTTTCCTTTCTCTCAGAGAACATCGGTAGTTCCATTTGCCTCTCTGTACCCTCCATTTCTTTTAGGATTGGTCACCGCACACTTGTCACATACCACGTCTGGAGCATCCTTCATAAGCCTAAACTGCTTTTTCCTTAGTTTCATATATTCGAGCTTTTTGTCTCTTCTCTTCTAAAGGGGGCCTAACTCACCCTCTCTTTCCATTGTTTTCCCTTGGAGGGTAAGAAGTCTCAATATCTTTGATCTAAAAATAGGATTCATTTAAAAAGCAAATTAGATGGTCATATTATACAGAAAAATTCATATCTCGCCAGAGGCACGTCGGGAGCATCAAGTATAAGAAAAAGCCCTCCTTTTTCAATATTCCTCTCACCACAATCGCGCTTTCCATATTTTACTTCCATTTTTCATCTTTTGTCCGATTACCCATTTTAATGAGAGTGCCTTTTGTCCCTTATTCTCTACCACCTCATAAACGTCATTTTTCTTCCAACTAGTTAATTCCTCTCTTTTTGCTTCTTCTATTTCTTCTTCTGGGAAGTTACTGTAACCTCCATTCACTTTTCTGTAATTCCCCACTTTCTATCTCCTCTCACGGACCATATTTTCTTTTTCTTTTTTCCTGGCTTGTTCCTCTCATCTTTAATATTTACTTGATACCTTGAAATCTATCCATTGGGGTCTACCATCTCCAACATCTATGACGTTGAAACATTCATTATATTTTTTACTGGTGGCTTTTCCAGCTCTACTAACTATTTGAAATACTCTTTTTTCTCCATTATCTTTTTTCTCACATATATATACCTTTTTCCTTGTTTAAAAGTTTCTTTTTTCTTTGGAATCATGCGAATATCTTCTGTATCTTCTGTAATCCGTAGATCTTCTTCTCCTTCATCTTCACTACTGGATTCTTCTTCAACGTATTGTCTTGTAGGAACCATTGCTCCTCCAACTCTTTTCCCATTATCTCTGATTGTTTCTCACCTATTCTTCTCTTCTCCTGTGGTGTAACTTCCTAGTCTCGTGAAATATGTAATCTATTATATCTCAGTCTAATAGTACACCGTCCGTGTTTCAACACAAAAAACAAATGAAAAAAACGTTATATAATACCTATCTTATATACCGACAAAAACAACACAAACATCCAGCCCAGCGATCATTCACACATCTCCCAACCACTCATAACACATTCAATTAATAATCAACCCAAACATCATCTAATATTATAAACACATAAAACAAACACAACAAAACAATACAAGACAATAAATAAAAAAAGAAAGATAGATATCAAATGGTTTTTCCCAAAAAAAAAAAAAATACACAAAAATTACAAATCACCATAAGAGATAGCAAATAAAAAAAAAAAAAAAAAATAAAATAAAAAACTATTAATATAATATAATATTTTTTTTCATATCATACATATATCATATTTCCTCTCGGCTTTATAAGAACCTGATCAAAAGAATACTTAAAATAGCAACACTCAATAACCAACAAAATTAAAATCACTATCACTAAAGCACTAATATCTTCTTCTCCAAAAATAAAAAAAAATGGATAAAAAAAAAAAAAAAAATTAAAGAGTAAAAAGTAAAAAATGTTCCTTCCAAAAACAAGATGGTTAGGAGCAAACCCATGCATCTGATAGGCTATTCTTCGCTGCCACCTGACTCACATAATATTTTCCGGATGGAGATCTTTCTTCTCTTTAACTTCGATATAGAAGTCTTTTAAAAAGACTATACATTTCCTTTTCACACTAAAACCGTCCCATAACAAACAAAAAGACATCCAATTGCTGCTACGTGAATATATATAGATAAATAAAATATAATCAAACTCAATCCCGAATCTCTCTCTCTATGTCATTTTCTTCATTTCCCCTCATTGGACGAAATTCAAGTCCGGCTGTCATTGAACAATATTCTTTTGGGGCTCCAAATAAACTGATCCATTTTTCTATAATTCTCTGTGACTTCTTCTGGTTTCTTGCTTTTTATCCAGCTTGCCTGGCAATAACGAGTTGCGCTGTCGATCATCACTAAGAATTTTTCTCCCTCTAATTCCCCTAGATCAATGCAGACTACATCATTGAATACTCTTCCCAAAGGAAGTCCCAACGATCGGTCCGGCTGGAGAACTTTACAAACTTGGATGCATCATACAATTTTCACAAGAAATACGCCATAGAATACTCTCTCATCAGAGAAAAAACTATAGCTTCTGTCGTACTCCTTCTTTCATACTTTCTCTTTAAGGTACTTTTTCAAATGGTCAGGAATAAAAATACTCACAAATTTCTATCCCACGAGACCGAATTGTATGGTGTATATTCTTAACGCTTCTTTTTCCTGTTTAGAGAGAGAATTTCTCTTCCCAAATCTTCCTGGTGTTTTCTGATGACCAAATCGAAATTTCTAAGTTGAGTCTCCTTTTCTTAGTTGTGATATTAGATTGTCCTTTCCCTATCTCCACCGACATTTTACTGTCCTTTTATTTCGCAAATCCTACTGTCTATTTCTTTTTTCTCATGTCTATCTCATGTCCTCCCTTTCTCCATCGTCTCCTTTCCCAAAGAGCCAAGGAATATCTTCCGCCTCACTCACTTCAGGTCCTCATGAAAAATCATTTGTCCACCGGATGTGCGGTATTTAATTGTCTTCAAACCTGATATTCTGTCTCCCCAAATACATAGGTTCCTTGCTTCTCCTCCACTGTCTGCATCATCTCCTTTATCTCTGCACCACTTAATTCCATCATTATCCGTCCTAGTCATCTCTCCCCAATAACTGATGTTTTACAACCAGTGTCAATCAAGGCCTCAAGATCATGATAAGGCCCGATTTAGGGTTGAGAATAGAAAAAAACAAGCTACGTTTTTTTCCGAAAAACGTATTTTCACAGAAAAAAAACACAGCCGAAAAACAAAGTAAAAATTTGTTTTTTTTTTCAGTTTTTTTTCCCCCATTAAGTTGTTGGAATTTTACATGTTTGATGAACAATTATATTTAATTTTTAGCAAATATGTTCTAAAATTTGGATTTTTTTTGTTCAATCATATAAATGGTGAATCGGTTCAAAATGTTCAAAATTTTTATAGTTTTTTCCATATATTTTATTTTAGTATTCTGATTTGTTTGATATTGTCAATAGTGGTTGTTTGTGGCTTCATAATCGTTTTCTCTTATCTCTGTTTCAGATTTCAGAACATTTTTGTATGATAATTATTTAATAGAATTTAATGCCAACAATGCAAAAAGTCGTGCTACGTACTTTTTTAGGATAAAGGTTGCA
>JABUQX010038427.1:0-36892 GCA_015478945.1 Trachelipus rathkii
ATCTTTCTGTTCTATTCAATACTTAATATCCCATTTACAAATAACAGCCAAACATTATACTTTTGTCAAAATGTTATTATTACTGTATTTATTATATCACCTAAAATATTATATTTTAATATTCACTCTTTCAATCATCCTTTACATTATTACCGTTCAACTTATTACTACCACAAAATATGATCAAAAATATTACGTTATATATATACCTATATTACTAATATACCCTTTACACTCAAATCTCATGTGATTTTATTCAACACTAAGCTTAAATTGAATCACCCTACTATACCTACTTTTTTGGCTTACTTTTAACTTCACATATACACAGGAATATTTTTCTTCCATTTTTTGTTATACTCACATCACTTTCCTGTTTCTATAATAGTATATTGTAATCTTTTCAATGTAGTTTTAGTTAAACAATAAAATTGGGAAATAAATAATAGATTGATTAATTAAATAGCAGAAAAAAGATTTCTTTGTAACCCTTATCAACTAGATGGTATTTATTTAACATTCTTTATTCTTTTCTCATATATCTATTTTTATCTGTTACTTTTTCTTAGAGTGTGGTAGGAATATGCTGATTCATAATTATGAAGAAATGTATGTCACATGACTTCGTGAATGATAAGATGATTGAGAAATGTAATGTTTATTACACAGACATGAGGAACGTTCCTATATATGTCTTGTGGAGAGAGGCGGTGTATTTGGTAGTGAACTGGGGAATGTTCACTGCTCACTGATTTTGATGATCTATTTCTTTGTTTTCATTTTTCTTATATTTTTCCAGTAAAACTAATTTGTAATGACGATGAACATTAGTTGATGAATAATGAATAGTAACAGTGATAAAGGTAAAGTAAATATAGTCTCCTCCCTTTGGTGATTTAACTGTGAATCATCTTGTTGCTTAGGTCTGGGTGGGCGTATTGCAGGGCTGGCATAGGTAAGGGTAGTAGATTGAGTTACTAGGTGTGGAGGCTCAGTTAATTGTGGTAATTGTCATATAGAAAGAAATCACTCGATAAAGTATTCTTATGCCTATTGACATATCCGGCTTACTATATTCTCTATCTCTTGAGTGTTTAATACTTCCCTCTCACTGGTACTATCCTAACTGCAAACCTCATTATAAACTTATCTAATTTTCATATTTATTGAAATTCATGACCACATCTTTTGTATTCTGCAAGTATTTTAATCTATTATTTCGTCCCCATAGTCTATTCAAGGAGAAGAGCATAAATTATTGTTATGTTTATGGTGACCGTCAAACAATGATTTGTTTAGATAGTTTTTCTTCGGTCTGTAGTTTCCTATTCTGCCCAATTTTTAAATTACCTGTAAATAAGGTCATATAATGCCACTGTAGTACTTTCCTCAGTGGTAGCAGAGCGTAAGTTAATTTCGATCTCCAGTAATGGCACCTCCTAATTACGCATTCTGGAAGAGATATTCAGATGGTCGGCGAAGATAGAGTCGCGACGGTGGTGGAAGCTAGGATGGCGCGATGCGCCATATGCGCTAGCTGACTGACTGCTAAGTTACTGCGGATTCACAGGTGGATGTGCCAGGCACGCTGAGCTTGTTACGTATGATTAAAGCAGCATATGCAGACTGGTTCTACTGATAGGTCGATGTCTATCGAGTCATACATACCAAGTTTGACTCAGGATAGATGTTGGCAATAGGATGTTGTGTGATCGTCGTAGGAGGGTGGTCGGACGCGAGGGGATGATGATATGATGGATTATAGAAGACTATGGGTCTGGGGAGGCAGAGATGTGAGCTCGAGGATTAGTTTGTTCGAGTGTACAGGCATGACATCTAGGCTTTGGGTTACTGTAGCCCGGAGTAGCATGAGTAGAGAGGACGAGTCTTCATAGGAAGCAGTTCTAGACTCGACATGAGCTATGGCTTTTCACAGCGTCATAGGTAGATAGGCGTCAGAGCAGACGCGAAGCGAGATAGGATTCAAGTCACTCGTTCACACGATCTCTCGTTAGCACACTGATCTATGAGGGAGGAGCAGGCTAATGCGGACGGAGATCAATTGAGATGCATGAACAGCATGGCTATCAGTATCGCAGGTCAGCAGTAGGGCCATAGAGAGATCTGCAGAGAGACGTCAGCTCAGACACACTGAGATTGCTTGGCAGAGGCGTCATAGAGTGATGCATCATTCGAGACTCACAATTATTCTCTTATGGCTTCATCAGTATCAAGTCTAATTTCTCTTAAGCCCACTCCGTTACAAGTCCCATTAACCGGGCCTTCGTTCGACTTCCAGGATTTCTTTGCTCTCTGGCTTCCTTAGCGAGGTTACCTAAGTATAAACCTCCTCTCTTTAATATCTTGTCCCTGAAGGATGCTGTCTTACAATCTAATTGAGTACTACATCCCATTAGACATTTTCATCATTATTAATATAAGTTTATAATAAAATCTTTGCAGTCCGACTATGGGTAGGTTCTATTCACATGGTATTAAATGGTTATAGTCCATGCTTGTTTCCATAACCTTTTGCCTACTATCTTCCTTCCACACAGACCCATTCCTCTTCACTTTTGATTAACTATCCATCTGTGTTCTTAAAAAGGTTCTCACTTCAGAACAGCTTCTGTCGGGGTAAAATGTTGTATTACCTATTATTTCTGCAGAAAACTATTCTCATTCTCTGCTCTTGTTGCTTGTTTTTATTACTTTCTTTCTTGATATATTCGTTCATTATTACCGGGGCAAAAACACATATTCCCGCTTCAATCATTCGCTTAGACTTCTTTCTATTCATTCTTATCCTATATTTCTTACTTTAACATATAACCGCGAGAGATTCGAGTGCCATTGGTCTTTTAAGATCCAGTTTTCTATATCCTTACATGTATGCTCCATCGTATCTTTCTCCTCTTTTTCCTCCTAGAAACGTCATATTTTTTTAATCTTTTTCCATTCATCTACCCCTTCCTCTTTTCACTTTATATTTTTTCCCCGATCTTTAAGCCTTTTACATTTAACACCACCCTCAGTTTGTTCTGTTTTTCATCCTTCTCTTCACTTTGTCTCTCTCTTGCCTGCCTCATGTTTTTCCTTTAACCGAGCTGGTCTTTATCTCCGTTTGATTATCTTTCATCTTGCTTCACTACTGTGTGATATCTCCTCATCTCCTGTTGAACACCCAAAATTTTCTCTTTCTCAGTATCACTTCATTTGTCTTTAGCCCCCGCCTTTTGTATTCTTGTAATGTGGACATTTTTATTGCATTTTCTCATTTGGCCTATACCTTTGGCATTTCTATCCCTAATGACCTCCAGTCCTCTCATTTATTTTCGATTTCTTTTTCTTATAGAAAAACGTTAATCCCGCATTTTGCATCCTCCAACTTATGATTTCTAACATTTCTCTTTAGAGCTCTTTATTCTATTTTTACAATCCACGTATGTATTTGTTTTCTCTATTCCTGTTTGTATTCTCATGAGTCTCAACTCTTCGCTTCTAGTTCTGCTTTCTAGTTCAGTCGTGTGACTACAGTATATCAGAGAGTCACGATAGCTCCAGCTATGCTGTAGCAGAGGGACGCTGGGATCGTTTTATCAGAATGCGTGCTATGATGAGCCAGATGATGTCGATAAGAAAGAAGTCGGCATTATGCCAGCGCATGCTAGGGGGGTATGAGAGATATGAGTTACATAACGCGCGATCTAGGCGAGGAAGGAGAGCAGTAGGTGCGTAGAGCGATGGGAGGTCGGAGCGAGGATGGTGAAAGTTCGTGAGGGGTAGCACGTCAGGGTGAGTGGATAACATGGGCGAGAGGAGCGGCATGGATTTGTGAGGTCGGGGATGACTCGCTATGAGGGCTCAGATGATTCTTCACTTGAATGCGAGTAGAAGGTACAGTCCGTATGAGTATCCGGCTAGGAGAGCGGACATCTCGGCGGGGAGGCATACCGGACGACGGAGAAGAGGAAGTGAGATGCGCGAGAGAGCGATGAGCCTCGGAGAGGAGCATAGGGGAAGCTTGGCGGAGCGGAGGTGTTAGAGCAGGATGAAGAGATTTATGGTGAGCCATGGCGACGCGGAGAGTTGAATATGTCTGTAGGATAAAGGCCGGCGGGAGCGAGTAAGGGGTGTTGACGAGAAAATGAGGCGTAGTGTGGACTTTTGGGGATTGGGGTCGGTATTATCTGAGCTTGAGCGCAGTGGGATGGATGAAAATGGTACGCTCTTACAGGGTGCTCACGGCGAGGAGGAGGACGTGGTAGAGAGGAGGTGGGGGCGAGGCGATGGTTGGGGAGGGTGAGTGAGTGGGGGGCGAGGGTTGGAGAGAGGCGGAGCGAGGGGCTCTGGAATCATGAGATGGATGTGGAGTGGGCGTTGAGCGTGAGGTGGAGAGACGAGAAGGCGAGATGCGAGGTAGGAGGAGGAGATGTCGGGGAAGGAGCGGGAGTACGCACACGGCAAAGCGGTCCAGATGAAGAGAGGCAGAAGGTATGCGACGAGTGTATACGAGATAGCTGCAGATGATCTATTGAGATAGAGGAGCGGTTGGCCGATAGAGAGGGCCGTTGCCGGAGGTTGGCTGTAGAGGCGCAAAGTGTTGAGTTTGAGCGGAGCGTAGAGAGTCGTTGCCGAATCAATTATGACGAAAGTGGATAGAGGTCGAGCGCTTAGTAGATGGGTCGGCGCCAGTGATCTAAGTGCGTGGCACTGGGAAACCGGGCTCATAAGTGAAGGACTTTGATGGTGTGCGAAGACGGGAGAGAGACTGGCGAGCGATCGCTGACGGTGAAGCTCGCAAGGACGAGAGCAGCGCTGCGCGAGGGTCGAAGAGGAGACGGATAGGCATGATATAGTGAGATCAGACTAGGAGGAGGCAGGGACTGGGCGACGCGCGAGAAGAGAGTGCTTCGATCATCGATGGAGCATGAGAGAGCTGGTCTGCATGTACTGCGGAGAACGCTGCTTGCGTCCGATATATCGAGCGGGGAGTTCGAATGTATGAGATCTGCCATCGTTGCGAGATAATCCGACGCAAGCAGGAGACGTGTCTCGTGCAAGATCGCGTTGTAGTGTAGCGTGCGAGAAGGGTATCAGGACCGATAATATGTCGAAGATGAGATCCGATGGGGATCATCAGGAGCGTAGACGCGAAGAGGATGAACGCGGTTTAGAGCTGTGACGCAATACGATCGACTTGCACGAGTAGCATGCAGTATGCGATAGCGCGATGAGCATGTTGCCAGGCACGAAGAGAGGGTGTTGAGCCGTTTTTAAGGGATGTATAGAACCATATCGACTGCGAGAGCGATAGATAGAAAGAGAGAGGCTGGAGAGTTGCGTTCGATGAAGAGAGCAGGCGTTAGAGAGAGAGGGGGTTGCAAGACGCTAAGGAGTAGCATGATATATAGCCATAGACGATAGTAGTCGTGATGACGATTGTGGCGGATATGTCGATGGGAGTGAAGGAGTGAGAGATGATTTCGTGCATACGTCATGTGTTGGGGAAATCTATTTGTGCTGTTCGAGGGTTTTTAACACGCGGTTGTCACCATCGAAACAAGAATAATTATTTCGCTCTATGGACCTATGTTCTAGGATGAAGAGCTTTAGTACATCGCCGTTTGAGGGGGAGAATGGATGGCGATCAGGAAGGGAGCCATGTTTATTGAGAGAGAGTATATGCGATAGTAACAGAGGCGATGAGGGAGCGGGTGGGTAGAGAGTGAGGCAGAGCCGAGAGACGGAAGGGAGACGTGGCTAGGTCTAGTGTATAGGTGCGCGGGTAAGTAGGATTAGTGGTGCATATAGCTAGGAGGGCGCAGAGATCGCCCAAACCAATATTTGCTCTTAATTATCTTCTGTTCCCTTCATCTTTTAATTTCCTCAACACTCCATATGACCCTACACTGCTAAAATTCTCCCAATTTCTGTATGGCTAAGATTAAATCCCGTCTCTATTTATACCCATACATCATGCATGGATCCCCATCAGATACCAGTTTATCTGCCCAGCAACTGTTTCTATCTGATTTCTTTTCTGTCTCGAGTGTACAATGATATTCTAATAATATCTTTCGATGGCATAACTGCCATCTTAGCTTTTCTTAAAACTAAACTCTTCGCTCAAACAGTATTTTGCCTATCATTTTATCCACCTCTTTTTGCTCTCTCTTTTCATAGCTCTCTTCTATCTCACATGACCCTCCTTTTTGCATCCATAACAAATGACTTTCGTCCTGTCCACTTTCTCTCCCCACCATGATCTCTGTCCTCCATATTTTCTTTAATTCACTCTCTCCCAACGAACGCCTATACCGTGACAAACTCTTTGATGTTTTTACCTCTCCGATCCAGAAACCCCGCTCTATTTCTTCTCATTCAATCAAACATCTGACTATAACAGATCCATCCTTTGGTGCTCTTTCACGTCAAAAGCATCATACTATGTGCATGCTTTTCTCATATAGACCGCATGAATCGCTTATAAATTACTTGTAGTATTTCTCCTTCTTTCTCTATCCAAATAACTCATTCAGATTCTCGGCATTTTTCTCGTTGGTCTCATCATGCCTCATTTCCTATCCACTTTTATGTTGACAACTTCATCCTTCTTCTCTCCCAAGTTATATCATCTCTCGATAGATCTTTACAACTGCCACGGTCCCTGAGAGCGGCATCCTTATGCATATCCAGGATATGTTTTCTTATCTTTTCCACCCAAACCCAATCTTCCTTTTACCCTTTCATTCCAGATATTCTCTCCTTATTTCAACATAACTTATGTGGTTTACAAACTCTAGTTCCATTATAAAAAATGGAAATAGCCAAATGTAATTGAATTCTACTCTGTTAAAGTATTAAATACTCATATAATTACACTTAGCTATTCCAGATGTCCGATATAACCCCTAAATAACTGTTATAATAGTTATCGATCCCCGCGCAGGGACAGCGATCCGCTATATTATATTGTTCAAGGTGATTCTCTTAATCTGCATATGCTGATCCTTGATAGTCCTTAGAACTATACTAAACTTTCCTGACTTTATTGATTGTATAAATTGCCAGATCGGCTATCGCTCTTATCCTCAATTGATAATAATAATAACAGTACTTAGTACAAATTTTATTTATCAAGTACTCTTATTCACTGAGAATGAAAAAGATTTTCCAAAAAGCAAAGTGAACAAAACTATAGCATTAGTGCTGCAAGGAACTGTTTCCCATAGAACTAAAAATACTTACAAATTCCTTGCGAAAACCTCCCTCATGAATAAGACATATAAACCTACAAAACAAACACAATAGTAATTAAGTATTACGTTTTATGCATTACATTTTACAATCTTTCATTCAAAACAATGATAAATTAAATAAAATTAAAAAGGGTAATCATTCAAAGTAAAATAACTGAAAAATTATAGAAAATGAATTGGGGATGTAATCTTAAATGAAAAAAAACATTTACTATACAAAATGAAAATAAGAATTCAAATAATTAATTTCGCCTTTTTAAATTTTATTTAATCAGCAACACCCGTAAAACACTAAAATCACTGCATTCCAGGCTCTCTCCTTGTTCCTTGACGTTCATTCAATTCTCAGGTTCTCATCTTCCACTATTCACTCCTGTACTAAAACAGACATAAATAAACAAATTATGAGACATGCAGCAAAAAAAAAACTAAGATAAGCTTGACTACACAACCATCAGCCATAAATCACAATCTTACAATCTCCTCATATCTCTCTCCTCTCCTTATCGTCCTCCGACATATGACACATTAACTCGCCAATATTGATGTCCACATATGACCGCTAATACCTCTTGCCATCTCCTCTCTCTGTACATAAATTCACTGACCTTTACCCTCTACTTATACCTAGTTCTCTTCCTATGAACCTACTTTGACCTCTGCTAACCTGTTCACTCAACTCCAATACCAACACTCTCTGATTTTAATATACATCACATATTCTTCCACGATGGCTATCTCGACGAAAATCACACCTTTGATATTCCAAAGTCTATCCACATGCTAATGGATAAATGCAACATTGGTCTTCCATTTCCCATATAAACTGTTCTGCCAGCTTCTTATCTCTCCTCTCATTCTTTCAACTAAATACCTTATTTTCTCATTAACCCAAAACACCTAGTCATCCTTCCTGTGAAGCCTCTCTGCCTAAATCATGTTCTCGATACATCCTCCTCACCACCACTTAGCCTTCCAGAAAAACACTTCTGTTACCCTGTGGATCCACTTCTTACTCTATTCCTCCCTTTCCACCTTACACCACTAATAAGCTCTGTCGAACTGTTGGTCCACTACTTTTATCCCTCCAAAACTTGAATTACCAAACATCCCTCTTTAGGACACTTATTTCTTTGATATATGCATATAGATGGTCATGGTGAACTGCACAAATAAACTCACTATCACATTACCTGGAAACCTATCTCTGCATTCAACACTGACTTGTTTACAAGCCATTACTCGCACTCTGGGCACCCTTTTCTGACATCTCTGATTGCAATAACCACTATTCTTTTACCTCCTTTCTGCCTTCTCAATCGTCAGCTTACTCTGATAGGAGAGTAATGTCGAAGAGAGAGATCGGGATAGTCGACGTTACATACACACGCGAGGAGAGATCGCGAAGGTACTATAGAGTGAGCACAGATAGATCTACACACGCGACGGAAGGTACGCTATAGCTCACATCTGCTCCTTCCAAGAGATGTACACATTTCATATCAAATTCTCAGACATAGAAGTAAATAATCCCTATTTTTCCACTAACTCATATCTATTCACATACTCCCTCAATGTTTTCCTGAATTTTTTTTTTGTTTTTCTTATATATAAAATAGCTCACCACAACTTACTCATCTGTCCTTTTGCTCTCGTTTGCATACTTTCACTAAACTCCCGTAAACTGCTTCAACCTTCCTTTTTACCCAACAATTTCCAGTTACCATCCACACATACTCATAGGCTTTGGCTCAAATAACAATATCTCACCTCTCAGTTCTTTCTCAATTTTCACACAAATCTCTACCAAAACATTACTTATACTCTTCCACAGATATACTCTCTACATTCGAATACCTTTAAACTCAACCTCTATGAACTTCTCTTTCAATCACCACTTCCCATTCTTGTCTCCACGACTACCGATCTCCATCCTGTGCTTTCTGTACCCATCTTTTCACTTAACACACATTATCAAACAACAAAGCCACACCACCACACAAAGAGAATACCATATTCATAACTCACTCACCTTCCACCCCAGAGCCATTCTTCGAACTACGCTCTGCTCATCGAGAATTCTACCCAATGTAGCCTAACACACTAAGAAACACACAAATCTCTATTCACCCTAAATGTTCTCTTCCCCTTGATCTTGACGAAATTGATACTTCAAAGTTCAGAATTAATAATATGAAATAAGTTATGACTTTTGCAGTTAGGTACCAAAATGTACCTATGGTTCTATTTACAGTGATTTCTCTTATGACAATTACCACAATACTGAGCCTCCACACCTAGTAACTCAACCTACTACCTTGACCTATGCCAGACCTGCAATATGTGCACCCAGACCTAAGCAACAAAATGATTCACAGTTAAATCACCAAAGGGAGGAGACTATATTTACTTTACCTTTATCACTGTTACTATTCATTATTCATTAACTAATGTTCATCGTCATTACAAATTAGTTTTACTGGAAAAATATAAGAAAAATGAAAACAAAGAAATAGATCATCAAAATCAGTGAGCAGTGAACATTCCCCAGTTCACTACCAAATACACCCCTCTCCAACACTTATAGACATTTCCTCTGTTCTTCTTTCAACATCCAATCATCATCTTCTCTTCCGACATCATGACTCATCTTCAAACCGACACATTTCACCACACCTAAGAGAAAAAACAATCAATCTTATACCTTTCTCTCCCTCTCTTTCACTTGAACAAAACCGTCATCATACCTCATCTTCTACACACACCACATTCAAAAATCACAAAACCCACACACCCAAGACTACTATAAACACCTCCAACAACCTCACTCACTCAACACTGACACACAATCCACAAACACCACATAACACACCTATCACCAACTATAACCACCACCTCACAGTTTCACACCACACACACAACCCATTCATACCTACCTCATCCAAACCAACTCACTCACCACTTACAACACACTCACTCTCTCATCCACACTTCATCCATACCACCTCATCACTCACCACCACCACAAAACACATTCCACCTAATAAAGAACATTCTTTTTTCTACTTGTATCTGTCTTCTCATTCTCTACCTCTACTTCATCTTCGTCTTCACTACTATCATATCCATACTTTTTTCTCCATGTATCAAAACTCAATTTACTTTTATCTTTTTCTTCATCACTCTCACTTTCGCTCTTACCGTCATCCTCCTTGTTCTTATCACTCACACTATCATCAAGTTTTTCATCACTATCAACATCCAGATCCATCCTTCCTTGAAAACCGTGTTCCACAGACCAACTTACTAAACCACTGACATATTTCGCTTGTTCCACTGTCATTCTCTCATTTATACTCTTCACCTTTATCTTAATCCCAATCTCACACCTTTTTACTACATCACATCAGTCGCACTGAGAGGATTTAAAGGTACTTTATGAATCTAACAATTTGAAAATTTGTCGTGAGAAGCTATTAGTTGTGAACTTCTCATAATACAATCGTATGCGTGCTATTTTATAGATAACTACATAATAACAGTCTATCTCCAATTAGATATATTACTGTTTTAATTAATAAATAGTTACCGTAAATATCGAATTATAATCAGAAAACTACCTTTACTAGTCTTTAACATTCAAGTAGTATTACCGAGTTTCTTCATAAACTTAGCATCGCACAATTTCCGAACCCTAAGCTGTAAAGTAGGCTGTCACAATTAATATATCCCACGATACGATAATCCTTTACCACTTACACTACCATAATATCCTGCACTTCGTTATCAGTCTTAAGAATATTGAGAGGGAAGACATACTGGTGATTAGCCCTTATTGCACAATGCTAGTTAATCAACAAAATTAGATTCGTTAACCTTAATCAGTCTAAATAATGTATCAGTGCATCATTTCACTTCAGATAAGTGTGAATATCATATGACACCTGAACTCAACAAGACATATAAATTAGTATGACTGACACGTAAATACAAAATTATATATAATATATATATTCGTATAAAGAAAATGAAATTTGATTGAAAATTTTTGAAAATTAACCTTACCAATGTACGCCTTTGTATTGCTGCTTTCAATCAGATAGAATAGCATATGCTTTGAGTTTGTCTAGCAATGGTCTATGTTTCAATCATATCGTCCTTTTATTCACAAAAATTGACTTCGAATTTGGAAAACTAAAAATCTAATATATGAATGTGATATGCATCCATACTCTACTTCCAAAGTGTTAAGTGAATGAAAAATGTTATCTTCATAGTTGGTGTTATTTGACTACTTTTTTTATTCAAAACAATGTTTTTTTTAGTTTTTTGTGTCATTCTCCTAGATTTTAAAAATATGATAAGTAAATTGCACAGTATATTGGTTTATCCTATTCTTGATTCAGTTTGAGGCTCAAGTAGTATTATACTATGTGTCAATCTAGATTTGTACTAGGTTTCTTGTCCTTTTTGGTAGTAAAAAATGCATTTCACATAAGATGTATTCTACCAAATGTATTAAGCTGGGATCATTGTATCTATCTTCATTTCCACATTTATACGCACTAATTTTAATTTCACTTCTATAGTTACCAGAAATTTATCTTGTGTGGGATTAGTCAATTCAATCCTGCTTTGATAAGCTGTTCCGTTTCCACCTATCATCAACTTAAACCTCTCTCTCAGACGTAGGGGTATCCAACTCCCTAAAGTCGCAAAGTAAAGCAGAGTCATCCATATCTTACAACCTAATTCAATGATTAGATATATAAACACAAAATAAACTCAAAAGTAGACAAAAAAAAGAGAACAAAGACGAAAAGAAACAAATACCAATCATAAAGAGAAAGTTAGTATATGTGATATGTTACAAAATTACGAGATATATTAAAGTTATGAGTTATAATTAATAAGTTTTGTTTTGGGAAAACAAGGCATTGCCGACAGAGGTGATAAAGGCAAGAAGGGGCTTATACGTTGACTCTACAGATAATTATGTAATTTTCTCGAACTGGTCTGTTGGTTGCAAATTAGATGTGATTTACAAATATGGGTCAGAAAAAGCCACTGGAAAGTTAACTAAAAGACCGACATTTTTTGTTAAAAACCCTTTATCAACAATCTACTTAAATAATTGGTTTCGATGTTTCGTGAATAATTTTAAAAGAACTCTTCATGATTGCATACTATTCAGCGTATGGTAGATATCACTCAAGATGTAGGCTGTTATGACCAGTTGGCGTCTTGAGCGTCCGCTATCGTCCTTGTCAAGAGAAAGATTATGAATATGCTTTAAAAATGAACAAGTAGTCGAGTATTCATGACCTGGATGGCCTTTGTACGGCTTGAAATCAAATTAGCAACTGTGGCATTACACCATCGAATATTATTGTTGTTCATTTGATCGAGCACAATGCATAAGTATTTTAACGGTCTAAGTAACTCAGTCCTTTGTGACATATCAGGGTCTAGTTGTCATAACTCATTTGGACACAATCTGAAACTTCGTTCTTTCTGATTCAACAGTAACTTGATCCAAGGGGAAGACTTTGTAGGATTGGTTAGAATCAGCTGGTTTTCTAAATTCGTCTTATAAAAGAATGGCCGTATGGGAGGAAACAAAAAGAAAACATATGCACCATAAAAAATTGCACAATGGCAAAAATAGGTAGACAAGTTGGTGGAGCAAGCATAAAGCTCTTTCTTCAATTCACTGGGTAATTACAGCCAAAAAATCGTCAGGGTTTCTCATATTTAGACTAATTTTGGTGTTCTGAGTCCAAAATCACACTTGGTTTGCTCTATGATAAACTTTTTGAGATACAGCCATGGGCCTACCTGACGAGCTATACATATGATAATAATCATATGTATAGCTCTTCAGGTAGGCCTATGGCTCTGTATCTCAAAAAAGTTGACCTGATAGAGCAAAACACCAAGGTGATTTTGGACCAGAACACCAAAATTAGTCTAGAATTGTGAGGTTTTGAGTTACTCCTATATTTTCTGGGAAAAACTTTTTGGTCTTAAAAGTATTTTCTCGATGCCCTGTGTTTCGTTTTCAAAATGACTAATTGACCTTTTTCTTTCTTTTCAGAGATATTGATATTGCTTCAGCGCGACGGTCATTGCGCAGGATATTCCTGACGTTTCTGCTACAAAATCTCGGAGCAAACACGCTGGCAATGCACAAGGACAGGGCAATCACATCCGCGCTTGGTGAAGCGGCCTATCCAGGCTTACTTTTAAGTCAAGCTGGGGATCAAGATAAATCCTGGGCACCGCACACGGTGTGCAAGACCCGTGCGTGGAATATCTTCGGCGGTGGACGAAGGGCCGAAAACCTTCATGAAGTTTGGGATCCGATTGGTTTGGAGGGAGCCGTGGTGACCATTAATCGGGACTGTACTTATCTGCGCTCATCGATTACTATTTTTGTTTTGGCATCAACCAAGAAGAGATCGGAGCAGCCTCCAGGTACCCCGACCTTCCATTCTGCCGCCGTACAGTTGCCACATGCGAAGCCAATTCCCTGTTACCAGCTGCAGAGAGCTTCCGACAGGCGAACGAGTCCACACTAGCATATGAGTGATGTGTGGTAGAAGATGATACGAATGAGAGAGAATGGAACAACAACGCATTGTCCGCAGCCTTTTCACAATGTGAGTATGATTGGTTCGGATCTCAAGCTTGTGAAGACTTCGCCATCTGTTGGCCTGATCAGACTTCCAAGAGAAAAATCTCACTCGTGAAGACCGCGCGTATCGACGTCTTTCGTAGAAGGATCATGACTTAAAATGGGCTAACTGTCTGCGAGGAGGAGACCTCGTTACTGCCGAGATGTCGCCGGTACTTCTTGCTTAATCGGGGCTCCTCAATATGCATCTTGAGAGTGGCGACTCTCATAGACAGTAGCATAGCGCTCTTTGAAGAAGTATGAGCTCATACACAACGGGAACGAGTTTGCCTCAATTCCTCTTGCGCACTCTCCACAACTCAAAGAGAAATATGAAGCAATCAAGTACGTGCTCGACAAAATTCCATATCAGGCAGCACCAATGGAATACATCTGCGTCGACCTTAAATGGTGAACTTTCTACTTTCAGCAGTCCGGTACAACAGCAAGTAACCATTAGCTTTATATTAAGTGGGACACGTCGAGACAGAGCCCGAGCAACTATTGAAGAAAGAGTGGCCGGCCGCGAAGAGCAGTTAGTATGGGCCAGCACATCATAAAGAAACTCTCTGACTGACCGGGAAAAAGATTTTGTTCCGACCAGCGCTTACATCAGCTTGAGTTATGATACACGATTCCGCGCGACTCTGGACAAGAATGGGAAGGATTGCTTCAACTACATGTGCCGAGCCTTCCCTGGAGTCACCATTGAGAAGCTGAAGGCCGGCATTTTCGATGGCCTACAGATACGGCAGCTCATCAAGGCACACAGAGTTCGAAAACATCCAATGAAAACGCTAGGTGCGCCAGCCTGGCGAGGCTCGTTTGTGATCAGCGTGTGAAATCAAATTCCTGGGGAACACAGAAGTAGCAAACATACGGCACACTCATCAACAGCATGATAAAGAACTGTCCAACAACCTTCGGGTGTTTGATGAAGTATACAAATGCATTTCCTGTTTCCACACATAGAGAGGTTCCTGAAAACCTTTGGTGCGGTCAGCCGACGAAGCCAGGAGATAAGAGTTCCCATTCAGGACATGGCGTCAAATGGAGGAGAAGGATACCAGAGAGCTGGGACGCAGTCATGCTCGCGGATACTGCCGGTCGCTGAAGAGAGACAACCCACAGCTGCTCACTACACGGAAATCGAGGAAACTATTGTGTTCAATCGTAACGCTCATGTAATGTATTAAAACTTTTCAAATGTAATCGAGTATATAATAAATGAATGAATTGATACGTTGAGCTTTATATTTAACCCCAGTAAAAGGAAAAACCGAATGTTTATGATCCTCAGGAATTTGGTTTTTGGACGAAAATAGTTTTTTCCTTAAATCTCTGTAGCGAACAAACCAGACCTGAATTGAAAAAAAACAAAGGGCATTTCGGACTCAGCGCATCCAAATAAGTCTAATTCCGCCTGGAAAACCGGACTGGACGATTTTCCGAAAAAAAAAAAAATTCTTGTATATATATAATTGAAAATTATCGATGAGGGATTTTTTTAAGAATTGAGAAAGCGTAAACGCATAGAATTTTCAATTTTATTCCAGTTTTTAAAGAATATCAAATGCAAATCTAGATTCATGGCAAGAAAATTAATCAGGTCAATGGTCCAATTTGAAAACCTATTTTATGCATTGTTTTATAATATTTCTATGCTAAATCTCCCTTTCAAAATATCTTACAAAGTAAAACCATTGATCCAGATTCTCATACACAGCCGTTAAACTTCCAGTCTCCACAGTAGTAGGAGATAAAAGGAATGATAAACACTTTCAGTCTATGTATTCAAAAACAAAATATATGCAAGTACAGTTAATAAGCAAATTAGAAATAACAATACTGATGTAGAGTAGAATCGATATAAGGAAGAGGAATTCAAAGAAAAAAAATAAAATGCTTGGTGAAAAATCAATAGATGAAGCTCCTGAAATCTCAACTGCTCAAAACCTATAAATTGATCTTTGTCATTGTTTTAGATCGTGCCAGGACAGAACAACTTACATTAAAAAGAAAATACAATACAATTCTAATAGATGGCTGAAGGAAATCTGTGATATTTATGAGCGATGTAGATATCTGAATTTGAAGAAGACGACGAAAATCATGGTACTGCTCTGAAAATAAACAATGTTTTCGGTGTTATCATGTGCCTTTTTTGTTGTTTTTTGAACTCCACATCTGGATTGTTACCAACCTATATTATTTACAAGTTTGTTACTAACCATACGCTTTGTACACAAGTTTCCCCTGTGAAGGGGATTTTTCTAAACTTAAATAGTTAAGAATCGATTTTAGATCCTACTTTTAAGCCATACCTAATGTCAAATCTCTTATTTTCATTGAAGTAGACAAGAGACTGTTTTATAACTTGGATAAAGATGTTATTATAGATGAAGTAACCAGAGGACCAGTGAAGAACTGGCAAAAAGCTGTTAGGTTAGTAAACAATCTTTCACTATCACATAACTTTTCTTAGTTTGCTGTGTCGTACTCTGTACCAAGAGTATCGTAGAGCATTTCTTTTTTGTATAAAAATATTCGTATTCATATTCGCGATTTAAACCACAATAAAAAGGACATTGTTTTTCTTTTCAATAGGCCTGGTTTCATTACGCGATATACGTGTGTCCCTTTTTATATTTACTAGGTACGTACAGTAGGATTAGCCTATATAGCTTAAACCAGTGTGATTTGGTTTCCTAAAAACTAAAAAATATCTCTCATCTCATGTTTAGGTAATAGACCACTCGTAATTAGTTAGTATACTTATTTTTTCTATCAGGGAACAAGTGCCACGATTATATAAAATTATATAAATATTTATTGTGAAAGTAACTACATCAAAAATAGCTTACTTTTTTCCTCAACATCGGAAAGTGACAAAATGGTAAATGTGCTTTTAAGCATGCATGCCTAATTTTCAAGCTAACATTTCCCAATAATCTATTCCCTCTAAATTTCGCGGGTTTCCTGAAGGGGCGCCTTATCCCTCAATCTATTAGCCGAGGGCCCAAAGAGCCAAGTCCGGCTTGATGTGGTAGAGCACAATCGTCTAGCAAGCGAGGGGCCCAGGTTCGAGTCTGGGTTGGTAGCGAGAGAAATGTGATACGACATATCCTGTATTATACTTCCAAGCTTCGTCGCACTCGACTTAATGAGTTCACTTTGGTTGGTGTTCTTTTTGCTACAAAGAGGATTAAGTGGTTGCCGATTGTAAGGCTTTGATCCATCGTCCCATTACCCTTTCCTTTGCAACTTGTACCTTTACATAGTAAAAAAAAACATATAAGCGTCACTCGTTTACCGTCAGAAGGCAGCCGACTAGAGACGAGCCGGATTTGCAAAATGCTCATAAAGCGCTTCGAATTCGACAAAATTACATTTAACCAATCAAGGAAAACAGGAAAAAATGAGAAGAGATGTGCAACACTTAGCGGAAACGAGATGTCTTCGAGAAATCGCAGAATCCTCCTCGAGTTCCCGGATAATTAAGATCAAAAGTGTAAAGAGTTATGCATGAAGTTTATTTGGTTTAATAAAATAAACGGAGATACTAAATGTTTTAAACATAAAACTTCTTTTTCTCTTTTTCATGAAATTTAATGAAAATTTATTGTAATAATACTAAATATATTTATAATGTAATTTTTTTATAAATATTAAAGAAATGATAAATTAAGATCAAATTTAAATACAAAACACAACAATATTAATTAATTTAACCTGGCCTAATTGTATATGTATGCAGTATCTTTTTTGTCCTTTGTGAATTTTACTACTTAACCTCTAATTGAGACCAGACGAAGAAAAACAGTAAACCATGGAGAAGTAGTAAGAAGTACATTAATAATTATTTGAAAGGATCAAGACAATACAGTTCTGATGAAAATCAATTAAGCCAAAATTGAACATGTTCAAATATGATGTGATACAATTCATGGCTCTTCACCATAGATTTCTGGGACTGGTACTGGATGGACCTCATTTAACCCAGAAATTACATATAGACTACTTACAGTATAATTACTTAAAGTGCTAGAATGGCATTACAGTTTTGAAATAAAAATTTTGAAAAGGAAAATTATGATTATTTTTAAAATTTCAGGTTATTTGAATTCAAATAAATGTGTTTACAATGTTTATGATGTTTTTCATAAGAAGCATTACGTCAGACCAGTGAGGAAAAAACTTTTTATAAACCACTGAATTTCATTGTTGCTCTCCAGTACAAAGTTGGATACACCTAAATATGATTTGTATGTCAGATATTGTAATTTTAAATTTATGAAAGTTGAAGAAACAGCAGTAGAATATAGAATATAAGTTACAATAGTTATGAACAAATCATATATAAAAGGATGATTGAGAATAGGTTAATGAGAATACTGTTTCAGCGAGAAGACGCGTCTGCAAGAGTGCTGAAATATGAAAATAATGATTCTTAAAAATTATCCTGAACTTTTATGATTGAGAATTTAACTTTTACCTATTATAGCTCTAGATCGCATCGACTATATTTATAATCCATAAATAGTAAGCTACAAAAATTTTTGTAAATTAGAACTGAAAACATTAATTTTATAATATATAAGTAAGGTTAGTTAATATCTCCCTGCATCATCTATAAGTAAAAAATATTTATTATACACACACACAAAAAATAGCTATTAAATAAATTATTTTATATATTATATTATTTATATTTTGTACACTGCTTACTAGAATTTAAAATATATAAAAGCCTATAGTCCCATGACTTATCAATAACTTATTACTTAATATATATAGAAATAAAAAAATATCTTATTACAAAATTTACTTGCAAAAACCTAATTACTCTATAATTGAAATAAGAACATATACTCAAATATAACCTAAAAAACATACACTATCACTAATTCATACTAATTTATTCTTTTTATTATTACTATTTAATATCACTAATGCTCTCCTTTCATTCGATTGCAAACAATTATATCCAAAATTAATTGAAGCCTTATTTCTTATAGTCAATTATACTTTCCAGCACCTGTAATATCCTATTGTTATATTATATTTAGCATCTATAATATATATCTTGTATTATAGCTATAAATTTGTGACTGAATCGGTATCTTTTACCATATGACCTCATTAATTATTATATTTTCTTATATAATTATTCAATAAGTAAGTCCTTAAACACTTCTGTTCTTCACAGACCTACTGTTATTTACAGATATCTCACATATTTTTCATTTAACGATTACAATTGTTTTATACTATATAATTATTTGTATTATCACTCTTTCCATTCAATATCACTTTATACGTTACTAATTACTATTACCTACCAAAATAATTTCTAAATATATTTAGCTCTGACCCATTCTAATTCACTTACAAAAGCCTGGGAGAAAACAGCTAAGTAAGTATTGACTATATTACTCATACTACTATACTTTTGTACCTAAACTTTATAACTTTACCATTAATAACATATATAAATGATAATTCTATAAATCACAATTTGAATAGTTCTCTACAATACACACGAAAAGAATGGATAATTAATGATGTTTCAGAGACTATTCATGGCATAGTATACCAATAAGTACATAAGAATATCAGCAACACTTCCTCAGGTGATTATATCTCAAATTTCTTTGTAATAAACTCCTCGATGTGTATTTTACATAATTATTCGTAATTAATTTAATTGTTCATTTTTACTGAACTTATATTGATTTATATGTGAAAATTTGAATCTTTTATTGAATCCTCTTCGATTGTATTTATCTCATTCAACCAGTAATTCTTAAGGTTGGGTATCATAATGTCCGCCATTTCTGGGTTTAATTTCTTTGGAAACCCATTTAGCCTTAATTGGGACACAGCCGTTGTCCATAATTATTTCTTCCTTTGTGGTGTACACAGGTACTGATGTGACCACTCTCACACAGTTTTCAGGTTTTTCTGTTAAGTACACCTGTTCCATTATATTATATTCCCCATGCCGTATAAAAGATCCATTCTTTACATCTACTTCAATTTTATTTTGTATTACCGGTCTCTCTCTTCTCTTATAAACTGTTTTAATTCTACTTCATTATATATATTAAATTTTAAATTTACTCAATTAGCATTTACTTTAAATAATTTATCCATTATTTATTATTTTATTTAAAATTATTTTATGATGGCTCATTATTTATTATTTCAATCACTATCATAATTTTATTCTATTCATCAATAGTAAACTTACTTTTATTACCTATTATCCCAGTTGTGGAGAACTAGAAACATAGTTCTAGCTCCAGAGAAATGTATTTTTAGGTCTGCACCTTTTTCCCATTGCTCAATTGTTGCAAGAGATTAGGGTTGGACTTTTGCCATTCGTCAAAAAATCAAGTCATAGACAATGACCTCCGAGTCATGCAAATTCAATACATTTTCAGAAGGATTTCCGATATTTACAGTGTATGAGAGTATGTAATTATATTGTTATATTATTTTATATTTTTCCAAAAATAAAAAATATTAACTTAAATTATTTTATCTACATTCAAATCAGGCGAGTTCATACAAATCAAACTATTCAACTTCAACTAATGCCACTGAAGGTTTATCATTAACTTCCAATTATGACTATAAAATATTACCTTTATTATTTCTAGTTCCATCCATCTGTATAACCTTGTCTTCCCTCTCTAAATCCAACCGCTCTGCAGCTTTTCTGAAAGCAATTTTGTAATCATTAATAATAATTATAACCTGCCATTATTTATACAGACATATGATACTATCAGATTTTCACTTATGTTAATCACTCTGCTGTCTTAAGAGGTATTAAAACTTAAAAAACTATCTCTTATATTTATATATATACTTTATCCTCAGAATAGTTATGTACTGTTGTATAATCATTTATTTATTGCAACTTAACTAAGACAATCCTACCTCATCCAATTCATACATATATTCATCATTATTAATGTATAAATAAGTTATTTAATCTTATACTAGACCGACCATGGTAGGATAATATATATGTTATTACAATTGGATATTTATAATTAATATATGTATATATATAGTCATAGTTTTATGAAACCCTTTTGCTAAGTATATTTTGATTGACAAATCAGAAGCTAATTAGTCTCTCTTTGCATCATTTGATTTTCTAAAATTATACAAGTATCTTTATAAAGATCTCTACAGCTTCTGTCGGGTAGATATAATGTTATTACTATCATTTAACATTAATTTATTCTTTGCTAATAACTTAAACATCTAATAATATTCATCTTCTATTATTATTAGCCTATGTTTTAATTATCTGTCTAGATTAATATTCGTCACATATTTATCATATTGTATATATATGACATAGTATACAGACCAAAGAATACACATATATACCTACCTTCAATATTCAAATATGCTTAGCTAGCTTATTACTATTCTACTTACTATAGCAATAAGCTTCTATTTACATTCTATAAACTCAAGATCTCATACCATTGTTTCTTAGTATTCACAGTTCTATTAAATCCTTACATTATGTATGTACTCCTCTGATTAAATCTTCGCTAATCTATTTCTAACTCTAAACAAAATAACACAAAAATATTATTTTTATTCTTTTCCAATTCTGCATTACCAGGTACTCCTTCATTGTATCACAATTTATACACATAAACTTATGTTTAAATCAGGGCTAGTTTTCACTCAGATCGTTTTAATGATTTTATATAGTTTTATGTTAGCATTCCAAGTTAAACAACATATATTTATTTATCAATTTTGTGATTTCTTACTTTTGCTTATGTGTTTCTTATAGTTTATTTTCTCTTTCTTCTTCTTTTCTCTCACTATTTGCTCTTGTTACTCTTACTTCCTATCCTAATACTGTTTCCTTACTATATATATATATAATATATTATATCATACGACTGTCTTATACTTGCATATGATTACATCAGCCACCTTCCTATACCATTCATAACTCTCTATCATTCGTTCAAGCCTTATAAAACCCAAATTGTATTTCTACATTTATCATTTAATTAATATTTCATTGTCTTTTAATGTATATTCTATACACGATACCTATTAGTTTGGTATATCATTGTAATATGTGAATTATTATTATTTCAACTTTTCTATCCAAAGATTAAAGCCGGTTCATGGTAGGCTTGCTTAAGATATGAGAGCTTATTCTTCACTCTATGCTTGAACGTAAATCTTGATCTGATGGAAACGATGACGATGGGTCCTAGCGTTCATTGTCGGATGATTCGAGAGTTTGCGTGTTTTCTCTGTATACGCGCGCGTGTGATGCTACTCTGCAGATTCGTCATGCTCCTCACGTGAGCTGTGATATTCGGCAGCTCTACACTATTTCTCTTTAGAAGCTACTCTCGATTAATCCATCACATATTTTACAATATACACGCTATGTTTTATGATTTCATTCTACCATAATGAGGGTAGAGGGGAGTGAGGGGATGGTGGTATGTTTTAAGTATTATTTTATCATTATATAGTATTTCCTATGAGTTCTCTCTAAATACTCTTCTCCACTGTCTTAGTTACTACTTGACTTTATTATATGTGTAAAGCTGGTTTGAATATATTGTTCTTATCACTAATTACTGTATCATGTACTATTACCGGTATATATGTTCTCGTAAATTATTTATATACGATATCAATAAATATTATATCTGTAATGGAGCATATAAAGGCATTCATTCATGGGTAGATAGTTTCCATTTCTTATAGCAAATGAACTTATACTACAATATGCATAAAGATCACTCATAATATATATATTTCCACTTATTATTATATTTTTCTCTTATCAGATCTCTTCTGATACTCTAATTTTAATGATCATCTTGTTCAACATCTCGCATTTCCGAAGAGCTGGTGCTTTAAAAAAATGTGCTCGCGGAAATTAAAATAATTCTTATTAAGGTGTTAAAAACCGAGTTAGTGTAAGTAAATATATTTTGATTTTTGAAGTTATATACTTCCTCTCGATCTAAAATATTTTTTTATCTGATTTAAACTTAGCTGTACTGTATTTAGTATTTTTGAGTATTTTTAACGTAATTATTTTATTTAAATTTTAGTTTATTTTTTCGTTAAATTTATTTAATTTTATTTTATTTTGTTTACTTATTATTTTATTAGTTGTTTAGAGCTTTTAAATAGGGTTTGTAGATTTACTTGTATTTTATAATGATCGTTATCCATATTTTATCATATTTTTATTTAGTTATTTCATTTTCTTTTATTTTCCTTTCTTTTTGTTCGTTATATTTAATATGTTTCATAAATATTAATGTAGTGGTACATAGTTTGATTAAAGAGTGCATGGTGCGAATACGAAAATAAATGGAAAGAAAATGAAATAATCATCTATGGGAAAATAAGGAAGAGTGGTGTCCCACAGTGTCTCATGCTGGGCCACATGTGTTCCTACACAGGTACTAAACTGATTTATGAAGGAGTTAATGAAGGTTTCTAATTACGCAGATGATACCAAAAAGAGTGGTGCATACCAAACTGTTTTTATCGGATAAATTAATGTGACTCATATTGAAGACTCTCACGGTCATCTTTGTCTTAATCATTTTGATGACAAGAATCTGTATAACCGAATTTAAAATTCATTAAAATGATCTATTGACATTCAAAATGTCAACCATTTGAATGTCCCATTATATTCAACTTGCTACTATAAAATGCACAATTATAATAGTAAAAAGTGTAAGAGTTCTTCACCTAGCTTACTCAAATACAAAGTTTACAAACATTAAACTTTTTGTCAACGGCAATCCACCACTACCGGATTGGTACTTGTGTTCATATTTTACGATGATATCTTTATTTCAAGATTGATGAAAGCGTACACTTTTACAACAATGATGTTTGAGTTCTGTTGTATGGTATGATCATTAAGAATGTCAGTTGTTTGTGGAAGTGATGATACTTTAATTCTGATATTCCTCATGGCTGCCACTTGAAAGCATTAGCATACATGGTTAACTACACTTAACACACGGGTCAGAGAGTCATATAACCAACAAACCCGAAAAATCCAATAATGAGGCTAATATTAATAACATATGTATAAGGTACACTTGTGTTAAATGTTTTTGATTGTGGATTATAAGGCTTATCTGAAACTAGTATTACTTACACCCTTCATTTTTCAGTATTCCCTTGATATTCACTAGTGTGAAATGCATCTATACAGTTATTATCCATATCTGATTATAAACTTATAATTTCTAGATTATCATAATCTGAGTTTATAAAATATTTTTAGTATTCTTATGAATTATGTTGATACTAATTGTTAATTTTTCAACTGATTACGAATTTGTTATTATAAGCAGATATTGTTATACAGTTATACAAAACGCAAAGAACTAGGTAAAGTTATATTGCTCTAATACAACAATCTGTTGAGAGTTAAGGGACGTAGGGCAAAAAAAGAGGAAAATCTTTATTTATTCCTCCTCGCGATTTTAGTGGAATAATTCAGTCTTAATTGTAAGCCCACGTATAGAGTATAGCGCGATAGAGAGTTATCACAATCTTTTTCTGAGGTAGATATGGTAGTTAGCACTTCGTACTAGAACCCTGAAGGAAGTGATAATAGGAAGTCTTAAATTTCTCTCTTATAATAGTAGAGGATTTCCAACAGCTTATATGCACATATTTCTTTATTGAATATAATTCTCAACACTCATCAATGAAGACACTCAATTATCAACTTTGTCTTTGAAATTAGATAATGCAATGACAATTGCGACCAATTTAAACTGTAAGTTGGACGATGCGTAATTCTATTATAACTAAGAGAAAATTAATGAAGAAAAGCACTACATACAAGCATACATGGATCATCTCATGATGATTGTATATTACTCTCACTCCAGCAGACAAAGCGTGTTAATCTGAATTTCTGTTGTCGCTATTTCTACTGTGAGCGCAGATATTAAATGGAATTAAATAATAAAGGTGACCCTAATATTTTCTTTGGAAAACGACAGGCGAGTTGAAAAAAGTGGATTTGTACAGTAGATATTAGAGAAGATACTAGTTCGATATCTGCACCTACATATTAGGTAGAGAGGTAGATTGAACGTCAGATAGGATAACAACTAGTAGCTATGGTGGAGGTTGGGTATCAATATAAGCCTTGCTAAGACGAAGTCAAATTTGGCAACTGGGTTTCTTTTATGTTTTCACTGACTAGTTCTCTTTATTGTATTGACAGCGACTAGCATTGCTGACCAAGATCTCCTGGATACGTTCCTTTAGTCATCCATAAAAATTGACTTTCGTCCTGGTCCATTTCTCTCAACCCACATGATACTCTCGTGTTCTTGGTCCATTTTCTCTTTCATACTCCTATGCTCCAACACCATCTCTTAATACTGACAAAACTCTTTTGATATTTACACTTGGCTCTCAGATTTACTAAAGTACACCCAGTGGAGGTGTTGAGCATTTTTATTATTATACATTAAACTCACAAGATTAACCATTCTATGACTAATAACTAATCCTCACTTTGGGTTGAGTACTCTTCTAAAATATTAAAAGTATACTACCTCTAATTAATACATGGGCATGCTTTTTCTTAATAACTTATATAATAAGATATTTTCAGATGCTTGCATCGCTATTAATTCATTAATCTTAGTATAGACTTTTAGTTCATCTATTCTAATCATTACTCTATCTAAAATACTGTACATTCAATTTTATCATTCAATATTTTCCGTTTCTCGATACCATCTTGAATAATATTTATTTTTACTTCTCACAGTTATAGTTATCTTAGAGTTACTTTCTGTTTCCATCCTTACTTTCTCATGTTATATCATTCTCGATAGATCTTTTTACCAATCTGCCACGGTTCTCCCGTGATAGTCCGTGCACATTTGTCTAGTCTCTTATTCCATGGCTATTTTTCTAGTCTCTTTCACAACGACACACACACACGAATTCTTACCACTTTACATCTCAGAGTTATGCTGTCACTCACACAGAGGAAGGATTGACTATCCTCTTATATACTTCCTAGTTTCAATTCAATACACACACTCGATGAAGATGAAAATTAGATGTTATCTAGCTCTTAAATTTAGTATAACACTCACCGTTAAGTCTTGCTTTCAGATATCAAGACGAGATCACGGAAGGAGAGGGTTATTTTTCTTTTGTCATCCCCACGCGCGCAGGAACCAGGACTCCTCCTATATTATGTTAGAGAAGATGCGCTTGATTTCTTAAAATCTGATAATTCGTGATCATCTGATATAGGTCCTCTAGAATCCTGACTACTATGCGCTCCTTATCCTGACTTTGTTGTATTGTATAATGATTTTCTGCATGATCTTAATATGTACTATTTTTTCTTGTATGCCAGTGAAAGAAAGTTGGCTAAGCATAAATCAATTCATTTTATCAAAAGTATTTTACTCCTGCAAGAGAAAGAGTATTTTACCGACGGGCAAAAAGCTATGAAAAGAAATGAAATATGTAGTGACACCCACGAATTTATAGCCTATAGGCATACGCGTGATGACGAATATGGAATGATAGTTCCATAAAAAATTACATGAAAATATCATACAAATTACCCTTGGAACTCGCCTCATTGAATAAGACATATCTATCAAGATGACCTAGCATGAACATAAACAATAGTAATGTAAGTATTCACGATTCATGACAATAGTTATCAAATTATTGAATTTGGCCAAGTCTTCGGCAAGCGGGAATAGTGATAAATATAATATGAAGGAGAACGTATTCAATAAACAAAATATATGATGATGCCAGAGTACAAAATTAACTGAAAAAAAATTTAAGAAAATGAATTATCTGTGCATTGTTAACTTATACAGTGAAAAGAATTATACTAGAATGAAATGAATGCGAATATTGGACTTGGAATGAATTGAATATTCACCCCTTTGTGTAATTTTTTTTACTTTTAATGCACACTCGTAAAACACATCTCAAGAGGGATGAGAAGTCCCTGTCAATCTCCGGGAATATAAGTCCGATATGTTTGATGGATGACGTTCATGCTCAGATCACATTTTGTCGAACATGGGTTCATGGATTTCATCTTCACGCGCTGTACCTAAAGACAGACAAAATAGAAATTAATGAGACGAGCAGACCAAAAAGAACTATGAATACTGAACTAGACCACACACACGTAAATCGACAGATCTGGGTAAAAGGTCGTCCTCATTACTGCTCTCGTCCTGCGGTGGATTTCCGTCATCTGAATGACTGAATCACATTGCGAGATATAATAAGTAGGTCATGGCACGACTAAATGCGACCTACTTTCCACCTCTCTCTCTTGTTCAATAAGTTAATATGATAGCGCTTTCCTCCTAGTTGATAGATCCAGTGTCTCTTACCTTATTCACGACCGGACTTTGGAACACTCGTGTCATATAACACTGCCTGTTCACGGCGAAGGAGGGAAAGTGTCCAATACCCTAACACAAGGCTCTTGAATTTATATAGCATGCAACAATATTTCACAGAATGGCTATCCGACTGACAATAATCTATACTTTTGTATATTTCCAAATCTATAATCCACTTCCTATGATAATCAAATTGTTTCCATTTCCCATATAAAAGTTCTCCCTTCTATCACTTCCTCTTCGTTTCTTTCATACTGAAATAACTTATTTTCTCATTCTCACAAAACATACTAGTTTCCTCCTGGTCGAAGCATTCTGCCTAAAGATATCTTCTCGAACATCTTCTCACACAACCTACCTATCCAAAAAATCCCACTGTTACCTGTGAATCAATGCTATCTATCCTCTCTTTCTCACCTTTCAACATACTTCGAACCTGTTTGTCCACTATTTCCAAACTGAAATTACCACAAATATCTCTTAGCACAATAACAGAAAAACACTGTGTAAGGACATATAACACTCATCACATCAATAAAATATCTCTTGCATTAAGCAATGACTGTTTACCATTCTCCGCACCTCTGGCCTTTTCTGCATCCTGCTTTGACACTACAAATATTCTTTTTACCTTTCTGCTTCTTCCATTAGTCTTACTGCTTCTGAGTCTCACAAATATTAATCAAGTACTCCGAAACGTAGGAAACCACTCATCTTTCACAATACGCTATATACATTTTGTCTATGTTGGCTGCACTTCAACATCTGCTCCTTCCAATAGAATGAAAGGAATCGAGATGTGACCGATTACATAATGTGACTCGTGCGACTAAAAGGTGCACAGTTACCATAATCTGACTTTCTCTTATTACCATTACAATATCCTATTCACATACTCCCTCATTGGATTTAATCGAATGCTTAGAACTCTTTTAAATTGTAATAGGATGATAATATCTCACAACAACTTATGATTGAGACCTTGCTCCCTTGCATCTCCTGTTGGTCTCAGGACCTTTCATTCTAAAGACCTACGTAAACGTCTTCCACATGCTTTCTTTTTACCCAACATTTCCAGTCTAGTATACATCCACAATAACATACATGAAGGCTAAATTTAGTCACACAAAACAATATCGTCACGTCAACATATCTCAGAGATTCTTCACAAAATTGCAAACCAAAAACATTATTATACTCTTCACAGATCTACTCATCTGACTTTAAATGCCTTAACTCCGAACATCCTTTATGATCTCTCTTTCAACACCGACTGTCATTTTCTTTCCTGCAGCCACTACATATCTCCAGGTCTTCTTCCTTAAGTGCGAGTCCATCTTTTCACCTTAAACACACATTATACACATCACAAACATACCACACAAGCCAATCAATACTAACTTCAACTCTAGCCAACTCACTTCATCCATCCACCCCAGAGCCATTCTTCGAATAAAGCTATGCTACACTGATTAATGTCTACCAATGGTAGCCCAACGTAGCAAGAAACACTCACCCTAATGTTCTCTTTCTTTCCTCTGTTAGATTCATATATTGCAAGTTAGAATATTAAAATTAGATATGAAATAGTTAATGAATTTGTGCAGTTAGGTAGTCAAAATGTAGACTATGGGTTTTATTTACAGTGATTTCTCTTATGACAATTACCACAATACTGAGCCTCCACACCTAGTAACTCAACCTACTACCTTGACCTATGCCAGACCTGCAATATGTGCACCCAGACCTAAGCAACAAGATGATTCACAGTTAAATCACCAAAGGGAGGAGACTATATTTACTTTACCTTTATCACTGTTACTATTCATTATTCATCAACTAATGTTCATCGTCATTACAAATTAGTTTTACTGGAAAAATATAAGAAAAATGAAAACAAAGAAATAGATCATCAAAATCAGTGAGCAGTGAACATTCCCCAGTTCACTACCAAATACACCCCTCTCCAACACTTATAGACGTTTCCTCTGTTCTTTTTTTCATCATCCAGATATATCTTCTCTCCGACATATGATCTTCTTCAAACTGAGCAATTCCACCACACCTTAAGAAAAAACATATCATATATATATATATATATTATATATATATATATATATATATATAAGTTATATTATGTATATATAATATATATATATACTAATATATAGTATATAGTATATATATATGATATTATATATAAATATATATATAATATTAATAATTATATATATATATAACTTTACTTATTATATATAGTATTATATCTATTTAATTTAATTGTGTAAATTATATCATTTTAATTGAATAGAGATCAGCATATTACACTCATCAGAATATTAAAGATCAGCATAATATCGCTCATACAGATTATAGAAAGTTCAGATTAAGAACTTGACGAAATTCAAAAGAATTGAATATTGGCCAGTGGAATAATAATTTAGATTATGTGCACTGCAGTTAGACATTTAAGTAACTTTTCTTCTTGAAAGCCCAGGGTCTAACGTTAGTATAATAAGTTAGTTAAATAAGTTAGATATTACTAGGTTAATTTTAAGCTTGTTGAGACCAAGCTCAAACGAAGTGTTGACCCGCTTTTAGCTTTCCAGAATGCTTAAAAGATTAAAATGCAACATCAGAATGATCTTCGAATATAAGGAATATTTTGAATATTAACTTTAATTTTTTACTTGCTTAACGTGAAAATTGTTAGGTAATTCGAACGCGAAGTCATGGAATGATTTTAAAGAGAACTTATTAGAGTTCAAAAAATAAAGGCGAATGAAAATTTCAAATATCCAAAATAACGCTTCTCCTATCTTTTGCATTTGAGCAAACCCTTCAGGTTTCAAAGAAATAACGCTCTTTCTGACAACTTTGATATAAGTTTTTATATCTCCCGGGGGGGGATGGCTTTCTGAGCTCTATAGGCAGAAGTCAAACAAATACTTGGATGAATAATTTGAAAAACAGGTGCAGAATTATTTAATCTGAATTCTTCGATGCATCCTACACTAGAATTATTTTTTTCTTGCAGCTTGTCTGGCAGCTTTCGGCAGCTTCGTCTATTTTGAATATCTCTACCAACTGGTATTGATGAACTTCCAGCATCCATCGCAGACAAAGAAGTTAATTTACCTCTCCAGGATTATTTAATGATGAATCTGCCGGAAGGACAGGGACTATGTTTGACCATGGAGGTGTTTTACCACTGTGTGTTAGAGAGAGCTCCAGGGGATACAAATACTTGACTGGGTACAAGCTGAATTGCCCCCCCGGAGTCCTGACGTCCACCGATCTGACTTAGTTTTCGTCATCGCTAATAAGGTCTACGACTACTCCCATCTGCCAGTAAAGGCTTATTTTTACTGGATCTTTGATAAGAATAACGTCGTCTTTTTTTATTATATTATTCTAGTTGACCTAGAAGATCTCTCTTCTAATTCATCTTAGATTAAGAAGGTACTCATTGTACAACTTGGTTCGAAATTTTTCAAATTTTCCTGAAGAATATTTGAGAGATTTCATTAGCTCTTTCTGAGCCGAAGTTGAGTCCCGGAGCTGATTTTCGGCCTAGCTCCGGGTAAAGCGGTTTTTGACAAAGGTTTTATGAAATCGTTAGGAGTGAGTGGTATTATTTCATTTGAACTAATTGTGTCAGTGAGAGGACGTTAGTAATTGCGTCAGCAATATCTAACAAAATAGTACTGAAGTCGAAATAATTCAACGAGGAATGTCCAATTGTCTTAATTAGACAATCCTTTACCACCCATATCAACCGTTCCCACTGGCTTCCCACCCATGGACTATAAGATACGAGGAAAGTTTCTAAAAATTCAGTACCTTGATTGAAGGAGCGTGCGTTGTCACTATAGACAGAGTCAGGTATTTTGAAACGATTAACAAATCGTTGAAACAACTGAATAAATGATCTATATGACGTGTCATCTATAAAGTCCAAATAAACCTTACGAATATTTAGACAGGTGTAAATGATTATGAACATCTTTTTGGCTGAATCAGAGCCCTTGACTTTGACCCACCAATGTTTGGTGTAGTCACCACCTACATGTTTAGAAGACCTGAATAATTGCACCTGGTCTTTTGAATAATTGATGAAGCTCGGGTACCGAAAAACAAAATTATTGAACATTTTGCAGACTATGCATTCCAGCAAAACATTCTTGATATAGATTCACGCAGATGTCACCCAGAAACCTTGGAGCCGAATATTTGTAATAATGGCTTGTATGACTAGATTCTTACACTTCATCCAAAAAACAAGTTCAGATTATTTATAAAATTCGGAACTTGGCCTGTGAAAGAAGGATTATATTTGACCTCTTCTAGAAATTAAAGCTCTTTCGAGATCGATTTTTTTATGCATTGTCCGCAGACAAAATAGACGTGCTTTTAAATCATGATTATTTGTCACATCCCTTGGCAAAGCTCTAAACTAGAATAATAATGGAACTACTAGAGGTAATGATTGCAAATTTGAATATTTGGACAAATCCACTGCAAGAGGTTCATTGCCACCTTGAACAACAGCAAAAACTAGAGACACTGTTTCCAGTTCAGCTGATGGCCAATAAACAATATTTAAAGAGAGCCAATTTTGGCCTTTCGTCCAGAGGGACATGTTCTTTTTGAAATTCCTGAAGGAAATACATCTTGGTCAGAAGGTCAGCTGGATTATCTTCTGTCTGACGTAGAAGATTTAGGACTTTAACGAATATTCCTCTATGAAGTCGAAGAGCTATGGCGCGAAATAATCTTGCTTTCACAGATTCTTCACGAATATTTGCCTTAACTTTCGAGAATCGCTATTTTGGATCCAATGAAGAGGTTATCTGCGAGCTCAGGATAGAATATTGTTCATTCTTGAACTTGACAAACCGAGACGTCACTTAAGCATTTGGGTAGATTTAAAGGCTAAAAAGCGACAGACAAACTCCAAAACAGGGAAGGCTTCACTTCTTTGCAGGAGGATTTTGTCCCTTTATGACCAAAAGAAAGAATTTGGGACCGCTACTGCCACAGATTAACATACACAGAAAGCCATATAGCAACAGTGCTTTGCATCGCATGAATATATCAATATGTAAATCAGAGTCACTTGACTCAAAATGAAAGATTTCTAAAAGAGACGCTCCTTCAGAGAAGTTTAAGGTCCTGCTCAAGTTCTCCAGTGAATTTTCTGATTTCGGGAGCGATTATATCGTCCCACCGCATGTCCATTTCCAAGTTTCCATCTTCTGTGGTCTGTGTATCTGTATTCTGTATTCGATGTTCTATGGTGACTATATACTTTCTCTTCCTTATAAGACTTATATATGCCTTAATCATATTTATTATCATATTATATCATTTACATTTAAAATAATGACATAATAGTTATACTAGACTTCTTTCTTTACTTTAATAATACTAAGAAATTGAGAAATGGCTATTATACTGTTCAACATATATTATAGTATACTATACTATAGATTATATATATATTGTAATTATCATATATATATAGTAATAAATAATTTAATAATTAAATATTATATATTATAGTATATTATTATATTATAATAATATTAATATATATAAGGTATATATATGTATATATATATATATATTATATAATAATTATATATAATAATATAGTAAATATATAGTATATATTTAATTAATATTATATATAATATATAATTATATAATATTATATATATATATAATATATAATATAGTAATTATATATTATATAATATATATAGATAATATAATATAATATAATATATATATGATATATATGTATATATATATATTATATATATTAGGTATATATATTATACTATTATATATATAATACATATATATATATATATACGGCTTATATATATTATAAAAAGGTGGGCCGAAAAATAAATTAATAAATCAAAAAGTGTCCCATCCTAATACCTGGCTTTTGATTTGTAAAACACATTTATGAAGAAAAAAGTCAATGGTTATTATTTTTATCTGACCCACTTGGGTTTAAGTCTCAAAATGTAAAACTTTTTACCTTTTTATGGGTTAAAAATACAAAAATCATCATAAATGATTTATAAAATAAGCTACAAGCATCAATTACGTACAAATGAGGGTCAGAATTAAAATTTAAGAACATTTTTATTAATAACATTTTTTCCTAAAAACTATATTTATGAAGTATTGCCAAAAAATCTAAATTTTCTTATTGTTTTTTAGTTGAAATAAGTGGCATATAATACAAAAATATGACAACGAATACTTTTAATATATTACCCCAATGTTCAAATTAACTATCAAAATAGAAAATATTGAAAATTGCAGTGAGTGGTTATTTAATAGAAACAGAAAAAAATTTATTAATACTTAAATTTTATATTCACTTTTTGATTTGAATGTTTTTTAATTAATTTCTGGACCTAATTTTGTTTCGAAATAACTCCATCTCTGCGGATCGTGTCCAGACCACAGATGCCTGAGCTTCAGTATCTAAGTTTTACATGTCTCCAACATTTTGCTGGAACTCATGTCTTAACGTTAAGTGGTTTTCGATAAATTCAAGTATTTTATTTTTCAATCAGTCTCAAAACCTGTGGAATTGTGTGCCATCGGGAATTGGGGTATTTTCAATAAAATAAATATAGCAGCTGTTGCTGATTATTCTTAGCTTTAAAACACTCTTACATCTTTATTCATTGAGGAATAATCACTTTCACTAACATTGGCTCACATTGTCTCATCACTCTCAACCGTTCCCACTACAAAATCATCTTCTTCACCATGTTTCAACTGCAAAACTTTGAATTAACCGCTTTCCTTCTGACCTCTCATCCTCGTCGGCTAACATTCCAATGAGATATTCACCATGAGCAAAATAACTGGTATTATCTATAACTTTATAAACAAAGCTAGCATTCCGTAACCTGGTTGTATTTGGTTTCTTTGAATCACATTAAATAGTTTTTTGGGACCGTCAATTAAATATTATATCTTAATATAAACCACTAGGAAAATACTACCTACTATAAATTCGCATCACAAGCTTAAGATTTTTGAGTAGGTTTGGAAATGATATATAAATACCCAAGATTCTGCATGCTAATGTATAGCTAGTGAATGGTTATGAGGTCAACTTCTAAAAAGCGCAAATCATCATCTATTTCCCTGTGGATTACACTCCAAACAGATTCGATAAGCATAGTACTGGTCAGTCGATAAGTCATCAATGACTTTATTGTCTAGAATGACAAATTTTGGATTGGAATTGGCTTAAACTAGCAACACCCCATTTGGAACATTGCCATTCAGCTGTGAGCCAGTGGCTTCAGAAAATTATTTTCTGCACTTTCCATCATTTTTCCATAAAAAATATGCCTAAAGTGTAATATTTTTATTAAAATGCAAATATTCCACTGTAATGGAACTCCTAAAAACATATATCTAATGGAACCACATGAATGACCAAGTATTGAAATTGTTCCATCTGCTTTGCTAATTTCAGTTCTTGGTTTGAAGCTCTGTTCTGTAGTGTATTTGAATAACTGTCCAGAGCTAACATCTATTCATTGGCGTCTTTTTGGTGGTGTGATCAAGGTAAAAGTCAAATGAAAATAGAAATTTCTAATAACTAGTACAGGAATATTTAGTAAATATAGGTAGTTTAAGTTTTCAAATTTATAGGTGCTTGATATTAGTATTACTAACCTGCTCAACCATGATGACATGAATGCTCCCAAGCAGGATGTTGAAGTGTGAAATTTTCCCTTAATTTCCCAAAATCACAAAGGGTTGCTTCTGCTAGCCATCGAAAGCCTATCCTGTGACCTTTTCAAACAGGATTTTTTCTTCTTTTCTGCGTTCTGCTCGCATTTTTACCCTTTCTTCTTTCTTATTATAAATTTCTGAGAGGTATTGTTGTGTTAAAGCAATTATAATTATAATAATTATACGATAAATAATGTAGATAGGTATTTAGTAGTAATATGTAGATAGAAATAATTACTTGTCAATAACATGCTGCATTTTTTCTTTGGTGATAACTCAAAATCTACCAATGTAGCAAAAGCAATAGCTGCACCAGCTCCTATCACTTATTTGATACTTGAAAAAGAGATATTTAGTAGCTACTAAAGTTTCTAAGAACAATAGCTTCAATAGATATTGTATGATATTCATATCTCGAATGTTATGAAGCATTGATTTGTAAGAATTTTGTTTTTTTGCTTTTTGTACTTATTTAATGAACAACTACTTAAAAATTACTTTACACATTTCAGCACATTCATTTACTTTTCGATTTTGTCAGACTTGACATTTCTCCACTATAACAGATTGAATCATTACTGCATGTGAAATGACTCGACCATTTCACATACTGAAATTTTCTCTATTCCCAGAATCTTGAGGATTTTTCTTCTTCAAGTCCTTGGAAAAGAGAGCTTGCTTATTCAGCAGAATCCATTTCTAGCTTAGTCTTTGAACTAAGAATTTCTGAATAATCTCTTTTTTGAGAAATTTAGAAGCTGCGTCAGATCTAGCTTAGAAGAGCAGTAGCCAGCCTGTTGGTTTTTGATCCTGAAAATGAAAAATTCTATAAACATTTAAAAATCTCTACCTACTGGATGTTAATATAATTTTAAAAAGTTTGAATTGAGTATTTGAATAAATGCTTTAAAGCGTTTAAACTTTTGATGTTATACTCACCTTATAAAAACTTGTTATCTGCATCTGTCATTTTTAATAGAAATTTCTTGTCACTTTTTTCTATTTGCTTGTGGTCTTTTGATGTACATTAAATAGTTGATTTGCCTCTTCTTAGAAACACTGCTGCTCTGTTTCATATTTTGTCCTTTTTCTTGTTTGTCATAGTTTTACAAATTGTATAAAATTTTCATTGTAACGCTGGGCTTTGTTTTATTCCAATTACAGATATTGGATAAACATTATAATTTACCGCATAGATCTTTGATAGTTCTAATAACCACTAATCTCCTTTGAATACACCGTCTTCTGATTATATAAGTCTGTAAGTAAGGACATCTTTCAAGCACTTGCTTTAAAGTGGAAGGTTTTCCAAAAGGAAATCCTTCTAAGGGTTTAAACCATTTCATCCACAATGTATTTATTTGATTTGATTTGCTGTTTTCTTGTAGACATTGCTAAATAAAATAAAAGTAATAATGATAACTTTATTTTAATTTATGTCTGAAATCATATACTTCCGTCATTTGTGTCAATTTTGAAAAAAAGTCGATTTGAAGTCGCGTTTCGGTAGAGGACTTTTTAAATATAGTGTTAGATAGAAAAGTCATAGGAAATAGAACTGTTAAAGTTAAATTTCTACATCTTTAGTGTAAAACTATCCACATTGGAACAAATATTAAAGCATGTTTTATGAAGAATTTATGATTTTAAACGTAAACTTGAGCAATTTTTTTAGTTCTTTTATATAACTTCAAGTGGGT
>JABUQX010038428.1:0-20000 GCA_015478945.1 Trachelipus rathkii
CAGTACTTCGTTCAGCTCAGATTTGGGTGTTTAACCGTTTTCGCATTTATCGTGAAACAACTTTCGCGTTTTCGTGCGCCGCTCATATATATATATATGCCGTAGGCCTTATCCTAACCTATATGGACATACGTACGTTATCGTAAAAGTTTACGTTTACGTAGATCGACTCATATGGCGTAGGAATTAATTCCTCTCTCTCTCTCTCTCTCTCTCTCTCTCTCTCTCTATATATATATATATATATATATATATATATATATATATATATATATATATATATATATATATATATATATATATATTAGGGATAATGTACCGATTTTTTAGGGGCCGATACCGATACCGATACCGATACTCTATTTTTTGGAATTTGCCGATACCGATACCATTACCGAATACCGATACTTTAATTAATATAATAAATACATAGTAATAAGATAGAACATTTGTGTACTGGTTGGCAACTCAAGATTGCATTCCCTGTTACAATAATACTTAGTCATTTATATTTCATATTTGGTTGTGCCCAAGTATATTTATTTTATAAGTAAAATAGAGTTTAAGGAATAATAAATACAAATATAATATTAATAACTTTTTATGTTTGTGTTTATTCAAAATATTTCATTTCCATTTTCCAGTAAAGGTAACAAGTTTCGCTACTACTTTTATGTTTTAGGGGGAGAAGTTTACGCGTTGAAGCTCTGCATCTCAAATATCGAGAGGTTAAGAAGAAGTACTCAAGCATGGCATAATAATAATATACTCTTTTAAGATAAAGATAGATATCATTCAACAAATTCAAAAATTCTCAAATTGTGATGCAAAACATTAAGCTTTCACTATTATCAGGCGAGAGCCTGTTCCTTTTTAGGGTGTTTACATTCCTACACTATAATGCGCTCGCTCTCTCGACTGATGAAGGAGGGGCTAATTATTTGCCTGCAAGCACTGATAATAATGAAAACCTTGGCCCATTTCATGCCACCAAAATGATTCTCTTCTGTAGGCAGCATCTCCGTGTTTTCGTAGAGCCTCTCCTCTTTCACAGAGTGCAAATTTGAATTATCTTTTCCCATGATGACTGTCTCTTCAGTTTTATCGATGGGGTTCCTTGGTGTGATTCCTTTGAAGATGAATGAATGAGATGTCAATACAATTTCGGCCATGAACTTATCAAAAACATATCCAAATCCTCATCTTTAGTAGGTTTATTTGCTGAAAAGCCACCATCGTCACTATCAGTGCTGTTGCCAGGGGTGCCTTGCACTTCTGTGAATCTTTTTTTTTTTTTTTTTTGTCAAACAAGCAAGCTCCTCGGTTATGCTATTTAAATGCATTCTAGAAGTGTTCACCGTCGGAGATGCCATTCTTGTGGTGTTTCAGCTAGCTTAAGAAATTCCTTATTAGAACCTTTTTATTTATTTAATTTTTTTTAAAAGTCACCGCCACTCACGGGCAGAACCCTATTCAAGGAGAGGGTGTTGAACGCCTCAAAAATTAATCTAACGCACAAATTACGACAGATGAGCACAGACGCAGGCTTTAAAGTGAAGGAGATTAAATTGAGTAGGAAACAGATGATGGAAGGTACGCGAGTGGAAAGTTCCCTCGAACACTTGCCGCTACGGTACCTATAAAAGGATAAAGCACCAACATAAGCGCGCCGCAAATATGTTGGGTCAAAGTAATTCTGATACAGGACTGATTTATAAGTCTTATTTGACTCGACACTATCAAAAGCCAGTTGAAACCAAGAGTCCTCCCAGATATGAGAGCAGTACTCCATACAGGGGCCCTTGTATAGCTGGAGTAACTGAGAAGAGGAAAAAAAGTCTCGCAGTCTAAACAGAACTCAGACTTTCTTTGAGGCCGCCCTAGCAACCATTGTGATTTGAGGTTTTCAATACATTTTTTTGTTTATGTTAAGGCCAAGGATGTTTATATTGTCAGCAGGAGAGACGAGAGAACCGTCGAAAGAGATAGGAAAGTTAGAAGGTGTCTTAGAGAGGGAGATTTGTAGAAGTTGGGTTTTTAAAAAATTATTCACAAGCTTGAGACTACCCAACCCTGAAATTCTATCCAGATCAGCGAGAATAGAATCGGAAAGATTAAGACGAAAGGCAATTCTTGAAGTAAAAGAGGGAGCAGAATTGATACGAGTTGAAGAATGAAGGGTCGAATCATCAGCATATGAGTGGATAGAGTTAGATGTGCAGGTGAGAAGATCAATAATGAAAAGCAGGAATAAAGTAGGAGATAAAACAGAACCCTGAGGAACACCACTATTGACAGAAAAAGAAGTCGCCCCATCAACAACAGCCGACATTGAGCGATTTGAAAGAAAGCTAGACATAAGTAAGCAAAGAGAAGAAGGAAACCCAAAGGAGGGAAGCTTGGAGAGCAGTGACGCGCCATACCCGGTCAAATGCTTTGGATATGTCAAGCGCCACCACACAAGTCTTCCCGTAGTTCCTAAGGGCGGAAAACCATAAATCTGTTAAATAGGAAAGTATATCGCCAGTAGATCTCGAGCGCCGAAAGCCGTACTGGCAATCGGAAAGAAGGGAATGAGATTCCAGATGATCCGAAGTGAGTTGAGAAGGGTTTCAAAGATCTTAGAAGGAATACAAGTTAGAGCTATAGGGCGATAGTTAGAAGGATCAGAGCAGCATCCTTTTTTCGGAATAGGTTGGACATATGCGCGCTTCCAACACTGAGGGAAATGCTAGTTTTGAGGCATATAGAATATAGTTGAACGAGGGCGGGGTCAGCACGGAAGCACACTTCCTCAAAACTCGGAGAGGAATGCCATCCGGGCCACCCGCCTTCCTAACGTTCATAGATTTCAGGAGCCCATGCACCAGATCAAATGAAATTACAGGTAAAGGCATAGGACACCTGAGAGGAGAAGGAGGAGGAAGAGGAATGCCAGAATCGTCCAGGGTTGAGTTAGAGGAAAATAGGAAGCCTAAGAGATGATTGGCCTTTTCAGTTGGAGTATTAACATCAGAATCATCAGAGCGAATAAGAGGAGGAAAGGATGATTTACAGAAGTTGTTAGAGATGTTTTTGGCAAGAGGCCAGAGAGATTTGTCAGTAGGAGAACCAAGGAGGTCAGCGCATTTTCGTTTAATGAAAGTCCGCTTTGCTCGTTGAAGAGTATCCCTGCAACGATTTCTAGCTAAATGAAAATTGGCAAGAGTGATAGGAGAACGAGAATTTTTCCACTCCCGATACGCACTGTCTCTAGCCTGAATGGCCAGAGAACAAGCACGATCGAACCATGGATTTTGAGGAGAAAAAGATTTAGTCACGAGGAAGGAATGAACCTGCTCATCCCATCCTTAACAATTACAGTTCCAACTTTATCGGCAGAAGCCAGGCGTCTTTGGAAGTCAAACTTCTGGTCACTCCAATTATAGTTGTTAGAAACAACGCAATGCCCCAATCATTGATCAAAGTTACTTGAAAATCATGGAGCCAAAGATGGATATATTGGAGAGAAATGCTAAAGTAAAAGAATATAAGGTTGTGCTCAGATTTACCGATAGGAGCAGAAAGGTGAATTGTATTTACTGAGAGAAGGACTAGTGGGTGAAACATAGTTCAAATTAATGATTTAAGAATCCCGGTTGGATGATGAAATGTGTAGGTTCTTTAATTAGTTGTTCCAGATCAATTAAAATACTGAATTATTCAGCCCTCCCCACCTAAATCAGTTATGAGGACAACAATTCAGTGTTGTGTTGAAATCCCAAAATAGAGGGACCTCCAATTTCAAGATAAAAAAAAATCTGCTAATCTCGTGAAATAATGGAAGTATCAAATAAAAAATCATTCTATTCTGGGAGAACAGTAGCAGAAAGCATAAATTATTACAGTAGAGGGAAGGTGTACATGCCACAAGAACATCAAGTTAGAAGATTCAGGGATTTCTCAGAGACATTGTTTTCTGGAGTGTTTATATTTACGTAGGCACATACTCCACCCCCTTTTAGACGGAAATTATGAAATAAGTTATAGTTGGATATATTAAACTAGTTAGAGGATGAATTTTTAGCCATCTGAGTCTCAGACAAGAGCATAAAATTAGGGTTAGAGTTAGAGAGGTGGTATTCCATGGATGCAGAGTTAGAGTGCAAGCTATTGATGTTGTTAAAGTCAAAAGAAAGACACGCCTGTCAAATCCACTATCCTTACACACACAAAAAAAACAAAAATGAAACAGAGAAACAAATAGACAAGAGGAAAATGAGGAAAAATTATTCGTACGCTAAAACCTAAATTTAAAACCTGAAATTTTAAAACTGTAAAACCCTATTTAGAACAAATATCAAAAATATGAATAATCCAGAAAGTTTAAAAACACTCGCGCACTCACACGCTCTCACGAAGTACGTACAAAAAGAAAGAAAATAATACTATTGATCCAACAAAAACAGTAGAATAAATCTGTATAAATTATAATAATGGCTGTCCAAATAGGTAAATGTTACGCTAAAGCCCAAGTTGGAGAAACGCTAAAAAACTAAGTTAAAAAAATCGAAAAAACATAGCCTAGTACTAATATATATCAGAAACAGTTTATTATTATTCTAAAAGGTTCTCATAATTTTCACCCAAAAGTAAAAGTATCGGCTAAGTATCAGCCATATTAACCAAATACCGATACCATTACCAACGTACACAAAAATGAGAGATACTACAGAGTACACATACCGATAGAGAGACTATCTATACATCACAAATATATATATATATATATATATATATATATATATATATATATATATATATATATATATATATATATATATATATATATATATATATATATATATATATATATATATATATATATATATATATATATTGTTATTTTTATTTTTATATATATATATATATATATTTTTATATATATATATATAACATATATATATATATAATATATATATATATATATATATATATATATATATATATATATATATATATATATATATATATATATATATTTTTTAGAGCATTATTTATTTTTTTGTATATTCTATCGTACGAAAAATAATTATTTAACAAATCTTTTTTATTTTTTATTTAATTAACTACGTTTGGTATATTCAATCACAGTATAAATATACTATGGTTCAATTGAATCGTTGATAATCGTAAAAAAATTATCGAAAGAAAATTATTTTATCGATATATAAATAATCGGAAAATATCAAAAACAAACATCGATAGTGTTATCCCTAAAAAAAACGCCGAAATTAGTCAAATTTTTTTTTTCGGAGCGTAATTTTTCATATTTTCATTAAAAATATGCATTTATTAAATACGTTAATCGGTAAAAAAAACTTCAAAGAATTTTTTGATACCATTTTTGTAAATTATAAGTTTATAGGTTTAATGTAATAGTTACGTAAAGTTTATTCACCTCAGCTAAAGTATTACCCTCATTACTCTATTTCATTCATTCTCTTCCACTCACTTTCCCATTTTCAACCTTCTAAAGTCCTTGGAAGTGGCGGTGTGAAACCTCGGGCCCCAGGCGATCATATGGCACCTTCATCAACCACAGTAGCAAGTTTGAAATAGATACCTTAACTAGAAAACACTTAAAAACCTAAAAATATACATGAGCACCACAACACCAGTGCCAAATGCCCTAAGGACTGCTCCGATCAACTCGGTAATACTGGGAATCTATTCCCAGACCATCTAAACATACTAGTCAGCACCAGACTCAGGACATATTCCTTGAAAAAAAAAATGGCTTGAGGTGTTAGAGCAGTGCTCCGCACTTTTACCTCAGCACATGCTCCGATTCCCTTAAACACCTCGGGTTGGGAATCAACTCGGCATACCTCAATACATACTATTTGACACCAAGTTCAGCTCTGTAGCTCGAGAAATAAAAAAGTTGTAACTATAGGTGCACTAGAAAAGGGGGGTAGGGGTATTAACTCATACTAAACCATGGTAGGAGTGCCTCAATTCCGTTATAACCACGAGAATCAGATTTCTCTACTTACCACTAACGTAAGGGGTAGAGCACACTTATATACAAAATATAATATAACTAAAAGGTTTAAAAAAATTTTTTTTATAGATACATTTTATACTGGTTTTTGTTATTTTTTAGACCCCACACACTATGAAAAACAACACCTTACAACATGTTGACAGGAAGAGGAGTTCTCTTTATACATCAACTTTCAATTCATTTGGGAGGTGGGGTTTTTCATTACATGGATTTTGTAGTTACAAGTTTGGATGGTATGTGTTGTGTGTTGATAGGCTGCATAAATTTTCATAAGAATTTGTTTGTTTAGGATGAGATCTATGATGGGATAACTTATAATACTCAATTAATATGATACTAAACATTCATGGACCTGTTGCAACCACTGCTGGAAAAGTCCCAAAATGTGAGGATCAAATAAGCTGAGAATTTATGAAATTTTAAAAAAATTAAATTTCAAAAAATTCAGAAAATTAATTTGAACAAAAATTATAACACCTTTTTCAATGTGCTACTGGATGGGGTTAATGGGTCCACAAATTCTTTTTAGTTCTAAACATCTATATATACTATGAATATGGAGTGGTTTTACATAAGACATGTGTGATATGTGTGTGTTGATGATGATAGTGATGATAAATCACTCTATATATCTCTCTATTCTCTATATCTCTATATATATATATATATATCTCTCTCTATATATATATATACTCTCTGCTCATTAGGCATATATATATATATATATTGAAGCTGGGTGCTTAGGACCGCTTCTTTAAGGTTGATTGAGAAGTTAATGTTCTTACAATTTTTATTTTCCTACTTCTATTTTACAAGTGAGGGTTGGACCCCTGTCCTAAAAAAAACAAAAACAAAGAATTAGAACAGGGTAAACCTAGTTATTACTATTCTACATATGAATCATATTCTGCAGGAAGAATTCCTACAGAATATGAAGCTTATGCAGAGTTTAAAAGGGGCTGTTTTATGTATATGCATACACAGGCAGAAAAAGGATTCTCCCCGGTATACATTTGCATAAAGCAGCATTGCCTTTGATATGAGTCTCACACAGTACAAAAGATTATTAGTTTGAGAGAGGCTGTTTTATGTATATGCATACACAGGCAGGAAAAGGATTCTCCCTGGTATACATTTGCATAAAGCAGCATTGCCGAGTTATTACTATTCCACATATGAATCATATTCTGCAGGAAGAATTCCTACAGAATATGAAGCTCATGCGGAGTAGTACAAATGATTATTAGTTTGGGAGGAGCTGTTTTATGTATATGCATACACAGGCAGGAAAAGGATCCTCCCTGATATACATTCGCATAAAGCAGCATTACATTTGATATGAGTCTCACACAGTACAAAAGATTATTAGTTTGGGAGGAGCTGTTTCATGTATATGCATACACAGGCAGGAAAGGGATCCTCCTTGATATACATTCGCATGAAGCAGCATTACATTTGGTATGAGTCTCACACAGGCACATATACTACAAAATTGCCTAGGTTGTTGTAACTTCTTTGACTAGGGGGAGAGATAGAGAGAGAGAGAGAGAGAGAGAGAGAGAGAGAGAGAGAGAGAGAGAGAGAGAGAGATTTGGGGCTGTTCACCTCTGCGCTACTATTACCCAGCTTAGCCTCACTCCAAACTGCTATGTAACGCACACGTCCGCTAGGGTTAGATATAGTAAATACCGATCTATGCGACCTCTATTTACTATATTTTCGCTAAGATATGTGTAAAGTTTCTAATTCTAACATTTTGGGCTGTTCACCTCTGCACTACTATCACCCAGTCTAGCCTCGCTCCAAACTGCTATGTAACGCGCACGCCCGCTAGGGTTAGTATGTGCGGAAATAACGGCCTATCCCAGAGCTGTTATTTCCCACATTATACTTAAAGATACATGCGGCTCTTAATCTCTACCTAGTTTTCTCCTTACTCTAGCCTCTGACCCCTAAGTTTGGCTAATTGCTTGAAACGCTACTTAAGCCTACCGCGAATTTTACACTGGCATGCATGAACACTTCACTTTGTTTTCTTACTGGATTTTAGACATTCTTTTTGATACGCTATTCAATCTGATGCGTTTTCGTTGCAACCTATTTCTAAACCTCAGCTTTAGGCTCCACCGACTAGTCTAGGTTCGCCTAACTTTGCTCTAACCTAAAAATGTACTTAATAGGCTGCCCTTTTTCTAAACTCACCTTGTTTTTGGGTTTAATTATTTAATTAGCATTCATTTGCTTGTATTTTAATATAATGTTGTAATTTTGCTATTATTTTGTACTAATTCTCTAGAAGGAAGCTACATGCTGTTGCGATTTTTAAAAGTGATAATTTGGTGGCTTGGAGGCGTGGCTTAGTTTCACGAAACTACAACCACATCTTAAACATAGGGCGTGTTCGGCTCTACTCTGTAACTTTGTAGTTCAGCTCTGTAGTTCAGCTCTGTATAGATGTTCTTTCCACTTCCACAGAGAGTACCTTTCCACAGTACCCCCCTGCAGAGCTGAGGCCGGGGCGCTCTAATCCCGGTAGCGGAGTGGCCGGCGCAAATGACGGCCTCTGCTCGATACGTTTCTAGACGCAGGCGGCTGCAAACCAGGACGAGGGCGAGAACGAGGAGCTGGTGTTGGAGGTGCAGGAGTGTGGACGAGAGGGCGAGGAATACGAGAGGGAAGTGGAACATCTGCAGTACGACTTGTGGAAGGCATGGCAGGAGGTGGTGGAATGGGAGGGGACGGTAGAGGGAGAGGAGAAGGAGGAAAAGGAAGAGGATCTGGGTCAAGAGGAAGGAGTGGTGGAGATGGAGAGTCAGAGGGAGATGAAGGAGGAGAAGAGTCGGGAGGAGATGAAGGAGGTGGAGAATCTGGTACAGGATAAGAAGATGATGTATCCAAAGGAATCAGAATTGGTTTTGGAAACAAGTCCGAATCTTGGACGTCAGGAGGATTCGCCTCAAAATAGGCAGGTTTGAGACGATCGATCGATATAACGTCGGTACGAGTAGGAAGCTGTACTTTGAAGAACTTCTCCTTCCGAAGTAACACCGGGAAGGGCCCGTCGTACTTGGGTTGGAGGGAAGAACGGTGGGAGTCATGCCTCACCAAAACATGGGTACAAGAAGAGAGATCTTTCGGAATGTAAGAGTGCACCTTTTGCTGGCGGGTCGGAGTAGGTCTCCAGGAGAGGGCACAGCGTTTCAAACGGGTGAGGTATAGGGTGGGATCAGCAGTAGCAGGAGGGAAAGATTGAGAAAAGAACTCGCCCGGCAGACGGAGAGTAGAGCCATAAACGAGTTCGGAAGCTGAACACTGAAGGTCTTCCTTAACGGCAGTGCGTATACCAAGCATAACCAAAGGGAGGGCTTCCGTCCAATGTTCTGGTTGTGGGTGTGCCATGAGAGAAGCCTTTAGCTGACGGTGAAACCTTTCACAAATCCCGTTCGAGATAGGGTGGAAACTGGTTGTATGGATCTTCTCAGAACCAAGCAAGCGCATCAAATCTTTCCAAAGGAAGGATTCGAAAACGCGACCTTGATCCGTTGTGACCGAGAGAGGAATGCCAAACCGAGAGATCCAATGGGACAAGAAAGCTTTAGCAATAGATTCAGCTGTAGCAACAGAGAGTGGGATAGCTTCTGTCCAACGAGTGAACCTATCAATACAGGTGAGGATATATCGCTTGCCATGAGAAGGTGGGAGAGGTCCAACAATGTCGATGTGGACTCTCTCAAACCGTTGACCAGGAGGCAAGAAAGTGCCTAAGGGAGCTTTAGTATGTCTTTGCACTTTAGAGCGCTGACAAGCCATACAGGCGCGGACCCAGTTCGCTACGTCGGCGTTAACTTTAGGCCACACAAAACGAGCCGTTACCAGTTTGCGTGAAGCCTCGACGCCAGGGTGTGAAAGCGAGTGGAGATTGCAGAAGACTGCCTTTCGCAGAGAATTTGGAACGAAAGGGCGAGGGTGGCCTGTTGAAGCGTCACACAGGAGTCTCTTCTCTATGCCCGGAAGATTGAGCCACTGCAGCTGTAGAGAAGAGTCCTGCTGAAGATCGATATTGTCTTGCTCCTGGCACGTGGCCATGGCTGCATAATCAATGTCAGGAATGGGGGAAAGAGCGTTAATTTCAATCCGAGAAAGAGCATCCGCGGTGAAATTATCCACTCCGGAGATGTGACGTATGTCTGTCGTAAACTGGGAAACGAATTCAAGATGACGAGCTTCACGGGGGGAGTGACGTTCATGCCGTGAAGCCATTGCGAAAGTGATCGCTTTGTGGTCGGTCAGGATGTGGAACTCCCGTCCTTCCAAAAAGTACCGAAAATGGCGAACAGCAAGGTACATAGCAAGCAATTCCCGTCCAAAAGCACTATACCTTGTTTCGGCGGGTTGCAGCTTGCGTGAAAAGAAGGCAAGTGGGCACCATTCGCCCTTTTGGAACTGCTGAAGCACCGCACCAACAGCAAAATCGGAGGCATCTACCTGCACTCTCGCTGGTGCGGTATCGTGGGGATGAACTAAAAGAGTGGCGGAGGCGAGGGCTTCTTTGGAAGCCTCAAAAGCAGACTCTGCTGCCGGAGACCAGTCGACTTTAGTGGTGCTGCCTCGCTGTTTAGGACGAATGAGTGCGGTAAGCGGGCCTAGGAGGGCTGCCGCTGATTTCAGAAATCTGTGGTAAAAGTTGATCATTCCCAGATATTGACGAAGTTGCTTTTGATTTTGGGGAAGAGGAAAGGCTCGGATAGCGGCGACACGGTCTACAAGAGGGCAAATACCCTCAGCCGAGACTGTGTGACCAAGGAATGTAAGAGAAGACGCGCCGAATACGCACTTGGTAGGATTGAGACGAATTCCCGCATCATCCAACCTACCAAAAACGGCACGTAGGTGATCCATATGTTCTTCAGGAGAGGAGGAAGCGACTAAAAGATCATCTAAATATGCCCAAGCAAAAGGAAGGCCACGGAGGATAGAATCGATGAACCTCTGGAAGGACTGGGCTGCATTTTTCAAACCGAATGGCATTCTTGTATACTCAAAGAGGCCAAAGGGGGTGATTACAGCTGTCTTGGGAACGTCCTCCGGAGCCACGGGTATCTGATGGTAGGCTCGAATTAAGTCCAAGGAAGAAAAAATGGTGTTGCCAGATAGGTGGGAAGTGAAACTTTGTATATGCGGTACAGGGTACCTATCCGGTGTTGTGGCAGAATTCAAAGCCCTAAAATCACCACAGGGTCTCCAATCGCCCGTGGTGCCCTTAGGGACCATGTGTAGCGGAGAAGACCAACAACTCTTGGAAGGGCGCACAATGCCAAGTTGCAACATGTGATCAAACTCGGCCTTGGCGGCTTTGAGTTTATCAGGAGGAAGGCGGCGAGCTCGAGCAAAGGTGGGTGGGCCAGTGGTCTCTATATGATGTTCCACAGAATGCTTAAGAGGGGTGTCTGAAGAGCAAGGATGCAATAAAGAAGGAAAGTCCTCCTGCAGGATAGAAAGGAAGGGAGACACTACCGAAGATGGCGGAGCGATAGCGGAAATGCCCCTTAGCTCTGAAGAACCTAGGGAACCGTGGTAAAGAGCAGTATCACCGTCAACTAGACGCCTATTACGAAGGTCTACCATAAGATTGAAATGGGACAAAAAGTCAGCGCCGAGGATGGGCTGTGTCACTTCAGCGACGAGAAAAACCCACGGGAACTGGCGGCGGAGAGACAGATCCAACGTACATAAACGCTCTCCATATACCGGAATGGAAGAGCCATTAGCAGCGAAGAGTTGACGGCCTGAAAGAGGGATAGCCGAGTCTTGAGAAGGGTTGTGTGGTAAAATCGAAAGGCTAGCGCCGGAATCGATCAAGAAGGCAAGTTTAGTGGACTGATCGTAGATACGAAGAACATCCTGTGTAGTAGGAGGGGAAGAAGAAAAAGCACCAGCATCTCCCGTCGCCCCTACGACGGGTTGGCTGCTGAGTTTCCCTGATAGAGAGGGCAGGAAGGATCGCATTTCTTGGCATCCATGCCGAAAGTATGGTGATAATAACAGTACCCATGAGGATACTGGCGCTGGCGTGAGGAAGAAGCAGAAGGTGAACGAGGACCGCGAGAAGGACGAAAGTTGGAAGGAGTGGGATCACGAGAGCGAAAAGTGTTATTATTAATTGCCGCTGTAAGGGAGAGAAGGGCCGTTTTAATATCGGCCATGCCAGTTTCGAGAACCGAAACCCGGGTATCCAGAGCTGCCGAAGGAGGAGGTTGTACTGCGAAAGCGTGAGAGTAGGAAGGTTGGTGTGGGTGAGAATAAGGAGGTTGAGCTGGATAGGCGGCAGGAGGCGGTTGAGGAACAAGAGGGGGAGGAAGGGTGGCGGAGTTGTTGGTAGAGTACTGGGGAATGTGTTGGGCGTGAGTTGTAGATGGTTGAGGAGGTGCGAGAGTTGAAGAGGTAGGAGAAAGAGAGGAAACGGCGTAAGAGGTGTGGACCAAAGGCTCCACCGGAGGGCGCAAAATTCTGTCTGCTGTAGCGGCAAACTCAGTGAGGGACAACGTCGGGTTTATTGATTGCAGACGCTGTGATGTCGAGCAGGCATCTTCTGGAGGAAGAGGGTGCGAATTATTTTCTCTTCCCGTGTAGATGGAGTGCCGCCCAACAAACCCAGCATCCCTACCATCAATTCCGAGGGTTTCTGGTCGCCCAGTGAGATGCCTCCAAGCAGAGTTTCCAATTGTTCCTCTCTGGTGGGAGCCAAGCGGTCGATAATAAGGGTTTTGAGCGTGTTGTAAGGGGTTGTAGAGTTTCTAGTTGTTGCCAGGCCATCCCTGATTTTGAGGAGGCAAGATTCTGGTAGAGCATTCACAACTCTCGAATATCTCTCCTTCTCATCTTCGATGGTCAGGAGCGCTGACTCAGCCAGGTCAAACCAAAGCTCGGGATTGTTTACGAAGAAAGGTTGCAAATGGAATGCTCGCGAGGGAGTAGACATGATGAAAGGCGTAGAAGTTGGTAGAGTGAAGGAAAGAAAAAAAAATTAAATAAGATGTGGAGCGAGCGGAGGCACTAATAACGGACCGAGGGTGGAAAAATCAAAGAAATTACAACCTTAGGAGCTAGACCAAGTTAAAATGACGCTCGCATATAAATTCCAAAATATTATATATATATATAATAAATTTAAAAGTTTTTCTCTTTTTTTTTTTTTACTATTATTTTTATTTTTTATTGGAAGTGAGTGTACGAGGAATCACAGCACACAAGGTGTGGCTATACCTTGTTAGGGGTACCACAACAGGGTCGATAATAATAAAATAATAATATAATAATAATTAATCAATAATAATATAATAAAAATAATAATAATAATAATAATAATAATAATAATAATAATAATAATAAAATAATAATTAATATAATAATAATAATAATAATAATGATAATAATAATAAAATAATTGATAGAGAACAATAATAAAATAATAAAAAAAAATAAATAAAAAAAAAAAAAAATACCCGAATGTAGAACAAATTATATGTTCCGTATGAAATACAGAACTGTACCAAGGTAGGGGTCCAACAGCGTTAGTTTGATACTCTGCCGACGAAGCTGGCTCTTGATGGCTGCAGCTGGGCTCGAGAAAGCTGTGAAGTAGATAGAAAAAGGCACAAACACAATGAGTGGGTAAATCTACCCGTTAAAAAAAACAATACCTACAAACGGTACAAAAGTGATTGGGTTCGTTTGTAATAGTTTTTCCTGGCCTTGTTGTGGGTGTTCTGATTCCCGCCTGGGAATCTAATCTTCACTCTTCGGGGTCACTATCTGAAGCTGGGTGCTTAGGACCGCTTCTTTAAGGTTGATTGAGATGTTCTTACAATTTTTATTTTCCTACTTCTATTTTACAAGTGAGGGTTGGACCCCTGTCCTAAAAAAAAACAAAAACAAAGAATTAGAACAGGGTAAACCTAGTTATTACTATTCTACATATGAATCATATTCTGCAGGAAGAATTCCTACAGAATATGAAGCTTATGCAGAGTAGCAGTACAAATGATTATTAGTTTAAAAGGGGCTGTTTTATGTATATGCATAACAGCAGGAAAAATTCTCCCTGGTATACAGCAAAAGCGGCAATTGCATTTATTACTATTCCACATACGAATATATTCTTTCCAGGAAGAATCACAGAATATTGAAGCTAGTGAAGTAAGTAGTACAAATATTATTAGTTTGAGAGAGCTGTTTTATGTAATGCATACACAGCAGGAAAAGGATTCTCCTGTATACCATTTGCATAAAGCAGCATTGCCGAGTTATTACTATTCCACATAGAATCATATTCTGCAGGAAGAATTCCTACAGAATATGAAAGCTTCATGCGGAGTAGAGTACAAATGATATTAGTTTTGACAGGGCTATTATGTAATGCATACACAGCAGGAAAGATCCTCCCTGTATACTTGCATAAAGCAGCATATACATTGACATGAGTCTCACACAGACAAAAGTATTATTAAGTGGAAGCACTTCATGATAGCAGTACACAGCAGAAAGGGATCTCTTGATATACATATCGCATGAAGCAGCATACCATTGATGAGTCTCACCACAGGCACATATACTAAAACAAAATGCCTAGGTTGTGTAACTTCTAATAGACTAAAAGAATAAAGAGAGAGAGAGAGAGAGAGAGACGGAAGAGAGAGAGAGAAGAGGGAAGAGAGAGAGGAAGAAGAGAGAAGAGAGAGAGAGAGAGAGGAGAGATTTGGGGCTGTTCACCTCTGCGCTACTATCACCCAGCTTCTCCAAACTGCTATGTAACGCACACGTCCGCTAGGGTTAGATATAGTAAATACCGATCTATGCGACCTCTATTTACTATATTTCGCTAAGATATGTGTAAAAGTTTCTAATTCTAACATTTTTGGGCTGTTCACCTCTGCACTACTATCACCCAGCTTAGCCTCACTCCAAACTGCTATGTAACGCGCACGCCCGCTAGGGTTAGTATGTGCGGAAATAACGGCCTATCCCAGAGCTGTTATTTCCCACATTATACTTAAAGATACATGCGGCTCTTAATCTCTACCTAGTTTTCTCCTTACTCTAGCCTCTGACCCCTAAGTTTGGCTAATTGCTTGAAACGCTACTTAAGCCTACCGCGAATTTTACACTGGCATGCATGAACACTTCACTTTGTTTTCCTACTAGATTTTAGGCATTCTTTTTGATACGCTATTCAATCTAATGCGTTTTCGTTGCAACCTATTTCTAAACCTCAGCTTTAGGCTCCACCGACTAGTCTAGGTTCGCCTAACTTTGCTCTAACCTAAAAATGTACTTAATAGGCTGCCCCTTTTTCTAAACTCACCTTGTTTTTGGGTTTAATTATTTAATTAGCATTCATTTGCTTGTATTTTAATATAATGTTGTAATTTTGCTATTATTTTGTACTAATTCTCTAGAAGGAAGCTACATGCTGTTGCGATTTCAAAAGTGATAAGTCGGCGGCTTGGAGGCGTGGCTTAGTTCCACGAAACTACAACCACATCTTAAACATAGGGCGTGTTCGGCTCTACTCTGTAACTTTGTAGTTCAGCTCTGTAGTTCAGCTCTGTATAGATGTTCTTTCCACTTCCACAGAGAGTACCCTTCCACAATATATATATATATATATATATATATAAATATATATTATATAATATGCACGGAATATGTGTATTTATATATTATATATATATATATATATTATATATTATATATATATATATATATATAAGTATATATATATATATATATATAGTATAGTATATATATATAAATAATTATAATATGCCCGAAGGTGATATTATTCTTATAGTGGTGTTATGCTCTTGATTACAAACTTGTGGATGGCTCTTGATTACAAACTTGTGGATGGCATAGCTATGAGAATCAATGCAGAAGCGTCTTTATTCGTGTCCCCTCCGTTCCCCAAACAGGAGTGCATGTGCATTTGTTGTGCATTCGTGCATTAACAATTCTGTCTACCTCCTCATTTTTCATAAATTTTTCCGTCTTTTCAATCCAACCTTCTTTATCACAGTTCTAACTTTTTTTTTGAATTCCCACCCATTAGTCCCTTTAAATATCTGTACAAGGTTGCCCTCCATTTTTCCCCGTCACAGCCCATTGGGCTATCCGGATACCTCTCCCGTCAATGGATGTTACAGTTCAGCCCCCACACTTCCTCCCCGATGGCATGAGGGTACTGGAGAAACCCGTCCTTCTTAGCTCACCTCTGACCGGACCCGCCAATTGCAGGTAACCTTCCTGGCTACCAACTGACGAGGTTTCTACACTTGGTTTTAAAATTTCAGTCTATTGAAGACACTAAGTCCGTTGTGGTTTACGGGGTAACGACGTAAAGTTCCGGGAATTTCAAGAGGCCACATCCACAGCCACCCTACGGGGTGGGGTCCGGAAGTTGCTGTGGTCTCTGACTGTAACCTGTTGTGGGAGAAGGATTACCCCTTCTAATAAATCAGCCCATCCTGTTATTCACTTTTATGTTTCATTTGCTTTATTGTCATAACTGCTCATTCATGGAGACGAAGTCTGTGGAAGTAATAAAAAAGATATTAAAAGAAAAAAAACGTTTAAACCAATGGTGAGTTTACAACATCCAACATTACCATTATGTCAGCGTTCCAGCTGACCCTACCCCCCTACTACTTCTAGACCAGCAGTACTGTGCTTACCCTCTTCCGTACACCGAGGGTCCTGCACTAATTTTACTATCGCGACTATCATAACCTCAAACACTACAGTGTGCCACGACGGTCGGCATCCCACATAAGGCCCCGTCATAGTCGTTCTCGTTTGTTTTCACTCCATATGCTGCACCCCCCCAGGAATGTCATCAGATACATCATTCCCGATATATAACATACTGCGATCCACTAACTCCAAAGCTCTTACTGAGCCACAGAAACCATTCTTTCTCAGTTATCCACTGGAATAAGTTTTAGAGTTGAAGGAAGACCCTCCATCGAACATGCATAATGAGAAATGGATCCCCTCGTACAAAGCTGTTACGGAATCACAAGTTCCATTTTGTCATCTTTACGTCTCTCACAAACATTCCTCTTATTCTACTCCCTATGAAATAAGAAAACAATCTAAACGCACTATTTATTCTTTTAACAGAAAACAAGAATCTTCAGTCATATAATCAAATCTACAGCAGAAAAGATTTTCCATACAAACATTCATACTTCCCCACCGGGACTCGATTCGCCTGAACAACCCCAAAATCCTCGTTTTACTGCTTGAACCTTTAATACCCCTCACCACCTCCAAAGGAAAAATAGGGTTCACAAGTTACAGTATTCGCATGTTTATCCCTTACCCAGGCGTTCTTCAAATGCACGATTTGAATCCATCCCCGAAAAACTGTAGAGGGCCGGATGCATATACCCAAATCTGGGGGGGGGAGAATATTATCACACTTCCTGAAAATACCCCTAACTGTAAAGACTGTGGAAACCCCACAGGCTTCTTCCTCAAATGCCCGTCGGATCTCACCTGTTGAACAGGAGATTTAGATAAGTACCATATATAAATTGGCAAGAAGTGCTATACGCCCACTTGATGAAAAATATCCACAAGACAAAGGCAACTTACACCACAATACACCCCATCCTAAACAGAACTCTCTCCTAAATCCCCATGAAACTCAAGCATACTGCAACCTGCCTGCCATTATTGCCCACACTACCAACCCTCAAATGACAACCGCAGCCCTTGATTTCAATCTCCCGTCCAAAAAGCCATCGACAACCCATCCCGAGACTAGCTTTCAAACAACCAGCAATAAACTAAAGCTGCTTCATCCAACACAAATTGAAAAAACATTCCTCCAAACACACTGTCCCATCCTACCCAATAGTTCTCCAAACTTAGTTCGTAAAACAATTGCGAAACAGACCGCAAAAAAAATAACTCAGTATGATTATTTCTGAAAACTACGAAACAATCTTCAAGGAATAACAAATTGGGATCAGATATAAGTTAAACAAAGCAAGCAATAAAGATACGTTTGTAGCATCATATGAAATCAGCAACAATAATAGCAAATCTGAAAGCCACAAGCATCCCATCGATATCAGTTGTAATTTCAACAATGTTAAACAAAAATTCACGTGAAATTACCGATAACCTTCCTTTGAGCAATAACACAATATCCAGACTCATTGATGAAATGTCTGAAGATGTAGAAAATCAACTTATTGCTCAATTACGAGTGAAACAGTTTGCAATGCAACTCGATGAATCAACTTTGATGGTGGATGATAATGAACTCAGAGAGGAAATGCTTTTTGCAAGATTTCTCAAAATAGATACTAATGGTTAAACAATATTTTTTTAAGGAAGTCCAGTCCTATTTTAGAAAAAAAATATTCCACTCAAAAATTTAATGGTTTGTGCTACTGGTCTCTCCTTCCATGATCGGTAGGTACAGAGGGTTTATCACTCATTTAAAAAATGCATTGCCAAAAGTATTTTGCATACATTGCGTGATTCACCGCCAACATCTGGTGGCGAAGAGATTAAGTGGACGTCTTCATAAAGCCTTAACTCTTGTAATAAAAGCTGTCAACCTCATTAAGGCTAATGCTCTTCAAGATCGTCTCTTTCGCAAATTTTGTGATGAAAATGACGGATTTGTTCGTATTGTACTGCATGCATATGTGGTATGTTGTCTAAAGGCTATTATCTTCTTTGCTTTGTCGTCCTTTGGGGACAGTATTGTATCATTTCTAAACGAAAAGGAGATTAGAAAACAGTTGGTTGCCATGAAAACAGATATATTTTACCTTTCAGATGTGTTTGAAAAACTAAATTCTTTTAATAAGCTGCTACAAGGACATACTTGTGATTTAATATCTAGCAAAGAAGCCATTAATGCATTCCTAGGAAAACTCAAATTGTAAATTCTTAATATCTCGCGTTGTGTGTTTCACAAGTTTCCAAACCTTACTTCAGTTAGCATGATGATTGTGTTGATGATGATTTTGATGTGTATGTTGATGATTTAAAAAATTTTTTTGAAGACATGCAAGTTCGGTTCAAGGACCTACTAGAATTTAACATCTCAGATTGGGCACTGATTCCATTTGAGGTAAATGTAGCTGATGTTGAAATTAAATTACAAGAAGAACTTGTTGAATTGCTGTGTGATGAGACAGTCCTAAGTCTGTTAGAAAAAGGAAAGCATGATGTATGGAAGAATAGGGACATTGCATGTAAATATCTGCTTTTATAGGAGAATGCTAAAATGTATGTCATTTTTTTCATCATCTTATCTTGTGGAATGTGGCCTTAATCGTGTAACACGATTGTTAAAAAAAAATCGTAATCGCTTTGATAAAGTACAAAGGGGTGATCTTCGTCTGACTCTCACAAATTTGGAGCCATATATTAAAATGCCAATATCAAAACATCAGTCTATAAACTCCCTACTAGGGCCTATTAGTAGGGATCCTATTTAATAGCATTAGGAATAAAATTATATTAGTTGATTTATTTAAAATTCCTTTTTTACTATTTCTATCATTACATTTAAAAATATGTTTCAGTTTTGTCAATTAAATTGTTCAAAATTTATAATTTAGATTTTATATATTATATTGGATTGAATTAATCATTAGCTTTTACTAACCAACAAATAAATATTTAATTTACTAATATTACATGGGAGAATATGGGGTTCAACATACGGAAAGTTAGGATTGAGGAGGTCCAAAAGCAAAAAAGGTGGGGAACCCCTGAATTAGATGCATTAATTCTCTATAAAAATTTTCCTGCAGTCAAATCCCCTGCTTGCATTTTTTTTTGCTGTAACATAAGGATATTTGTGATTACCGGAGACCGGGGCTGCCCCTTTTTTGTCTGCTTCAGCTCTGGTTTAAAAATTTTC